>JASANA010004505.1:0-20909 GCA_030248095.1 Ptycholaimellus sp. GST1_10
ACAGTTGGTGCTACCAGCCAGGTGGGCACCAGGACTGTCGTTTTGAGATGGTGCTTTGCAGGAAGGTGCGTTTTGAGAAGAAGTGGGGACTGGGCGGGAAGTGATATCTACTGAAAATAAGCTTTCCCCCGATGATTGCAATGAGGTTTGGGGGTCTGACGGTAAGCAAGGATATTTATTCTCGCCTTCCATCAAATCAAGGGACTGTGAATCAGAAAGAAATAGTCATCATGAAACATCGTCTCTTGTAGTTATGACTAGCGCAAAAGCGTTCATTCTCACCTTGACAGGGGGCAAATCTTGCTGGTTTCCCAGTTGCCATCGATTCTTGAACTTAGAGAATAGGTCAGCAAGATTATTAACGAAAGTATAGAAAGCGTTTGCGAACTGAAGGTAGGGAGTATATTGAAACAAAACTTCATAATTGAAGGGCATTTTTGATTGAAATTTTCCAGCATGCAAGTGCTGTTCGTTTATGTTTATGCCTAGTTTGGAGGTGGGTTTTCTAGGCGTGGCCTGACTTCAAGGACACTCCCAGGTGCTTCCTATTGTGCCTTAACGGCCGTTCCTGGATTTGCTCACAGGGCAGGCCTGATAACTTTTTTCTTATGATTCGTCATGATACTGAGAGCTGGTTACACTATCAAATAGTCTCTTTATCGCTCTTTTGACGGCATTTTTGTTCAAGAGTTGTTACTGAAACTATACTTGGACAAGTAACTGTTTTGCCGCTGACGTTGGCTATTGTGATTTCTGAATTCTTTTCTCCCTTAAACGTCTCCAGTCAAACTAATAATAAGTTTTAGCTGATTGAGAATTTTATAAATTGATATCGCTGCCTCGTATAACATATCGTATTCTTAGTCTTTTCATTTTCCGTTTTCTAAAGTGCTTGAAACATAAGATAATCTCCCTAACTCGATAGGATGCATTCATGACGAACTAAAGGTGACTGACCTTGATGATAGTGCTTCAGTTTTTTGAATCATTTTATTTATTGAAACGCAAACGCAAACAATGGTACAAAAATGTAGAACATGAATAAAAACCCTTTATGGGCGCCATACACGATAGCATTGCAATTGAAATGAGCAAAAATGCTTTTCCTTCTTAAATTTGAATACTTAATTAAATTTTCAATTTTGAAGATTTAATTCTTATATTTGATAATTTGAAAATGTTTAATTTTGAATTTTTTAAAAAGTGGGGGTGAAAAGCATGTTTACTGGAGTTCCCAGCGCCCTACGATGTGCCAGAGGACGCCGAACTCATTCATGTGCTGCTCGTACATCTCCACCTGGGTCGACAGGTTCCTCTCCACCCAGGAGAGCGTCTTCCAGAGCTCCTGTCAACATTCAGCTCTCCTATGGAAGGTCTTTATGTGTCCGCACTGGATGAGGCAACTATTGGTGGTTCTTCACCCTATTTTCCCTTACATTTACTCTGTGAAACATCAGAGGCTAGCACAGAGAGAGGTGTTGCAAGAATAGAGAACCTTGGCCCTGAAGACGTGGTCTCCTTCCCTGGGGGTGGTGAGGCAGTCGTAGTGGTTGAAGAACCCCCGCTGGAGCACTGCACAGGTGGCGCCCTTCACCCAGCTGCGCTGGTCCGTGCAGTCCTGGATCACCAGCACCGTGCTGTTCTCTGCAGTTCGCGTTCACTTTAGTACTCAGGGTATTCAGATTTTGAGAAAAGAGAATTGAAATTGTCGTATCGGCAATTTTATGCTTCTAAATTGGGCATAATGCAAAGAAGGGGAACCGCGGAACTCCTTCTGGTAGGTTCTGTAGCTGTTGAATTGGAGCTTGAGGCCAGCCCACAGGTCGGTGGAGAAGGCATTGTTGATGTCGGTCAGCCTTCAACCTCAAACCTTTTAGATCAGATTAGCTTTTAGGGTAGATTGGGGGCTAACTTGATGAGGAGCTGGTTCAACTGGTTGATGAGGTGGCGGAGCTGGACCTTGAGGGCCTCCAGGTTGGCGCATTCCTTGGCCTCTCAAAAAGGGTGCACTTCGGGCGGGCCGGCGTTGAGGAGGAGGACCCGAGGAGAGCGAGGTGGCGCCGGGCTGTCCTCCCTGGCGTCCGAGCTGTGGTTGCTCTCGAGGGTGGTGGGTGGGTTGGCGAAGCGGTACTGGGGCTTGGGGGCTAGAGGAGGGCCTGGAGTCGGGCGCACCTGGGCTCGTGCACTAGGGCCAGTGCCACGGAAGATGACACTGCTCTCTCCTTCTATCTCCCCACTTCTCTACTTTTCGGCTAACTGCTATCTGGATTTGAAATCATGATCTATGCCACTTATTGAGGGAAAAAGCAAACACGAAGGCTGAATAGTTTCTATGAAACAGTGCTTAAGTGGGCTGGGAACCTACAAGCTCCCGAACTCTGGCTTTCCTTCACTCTCTGGGGTAAAAAGTGTGCAGTCTTGGCCTGATGGGGAGAAAAGGAGTTGAGAAGAGGGAGCATAGGTGGAGTGTTGTGGGGGGAATAGATCTGCCTGCCAGCAGAGCCTGTGTGCGGGTATGAGCTGCTGGGGGCATGGCACTGCGTGGCAACTAGTGGGCGTGGCACTGCCCCTTTTTCTGTCGCCTCCTGCCCTTTCCCAGGCTGTTTGTCGCGGGAGAGGCCATGACTTACCGCTTGGGTACACCGCTTGGGCATGCTGCTTTGTATGCGCTTTGGTTCTATGACTTGCAAATTGTTGCTCCCAAGCCAGCACTGGCTTTTTTGGGCTATGCAGTGTACCTAGCAGATATAGTCGGGAAACGACGGATCAATTGAATGGCAGAAGTTGAAGTTGCAAAAAGAATACTTACAGAAACATATATTGTACCAGTAGACTGCCAATTGTGTTTGTTTTGATGGCTTTTCCACACTGATGAGGCACTATGCTGTTCTGCAAAGGTGCTAGATGTTTCGTACGAGGCATGTACTCTTATGGCTGGATTTGTTCCTTTGATGGGCGTAGCTAAAGATTGCTGATATGTTTTTCGTAAAACCATGTTTTGTTCATTCGTAAGCAAATCTGCTCTTCATTTTTATGACGAAGAACACACTTTTTAATGTTTAAATAAAACCAATGACTGTAATGAAGATGGGATCAAAATAAGGAGGGGAGAGGGCAAGGCAGGCTAGGCCTGCAGGTCACTGCCGAACACCTCATAGAGGTGCTTGCCCTTCTCCATGTGCTCCTTGTACCGGCTGTCCTCGTAGCGTAGGCCTTTGATTGTGTTGCCGATCTTCGTCCAGAGTTTAAGCAGTGAAATTTTCAAGTTAGGAAGCAGAAAATGATGAAAAATAATTGAAACTGTGGGTGGTGTCTTCCAAGGTGCCAGTGCATTTGTTGATGATGGGGTTTTTGATGACCGGGAGGTAGCTGTCCTCCCACTGCTCCTACACTGCCTGGCAGCAATGGCTGAGCCAGTCGATCAGGGGCTTCTTGCAGATGAGCTCTGCCCCTAGGCCATCCCCCATCCATCCTACTATTTTATTCATTCAGGATCACTGGGTCATTTAGCGAAAAAGGGTGAAAAAAGGATGTACCCTGCAGTTCGTTGAGGTAGTTCTGGAAGCCGTTGAAGGGTACCAGGTTTGAGGCGGATGGCTTCCTTGTCCAGTCGCACTGGAAGGCGTTGTTCTTCTTCATGACACTTTCAAAAACAGCCTCAATTTAGGTCACATTATCAATGACAATCTAACCGGAGGTAGAGGCGATAGATGATATCGATGTAGATGTCCAGGTCGTGCTTTAGCTCCAGCCAGTTTCTGTACTCCATCTTGATCCCCCGGGGTGTTGGCGTCTTGGTTCCGAAGGAGGAGTTTGCCAGTACCAGGCCAGGTGGGAACTGGCCTTCGTCCCCGTCCTGGTTGGCCTTGGTGGCCTGGGAATGGGCTGCCTGGAACTCGTTGGGAGGCTCGACATCGGCTACCAGCTGCATTTCATCGTCGCTCATCCTGTACCTGTTTTCTTCATGCTTAGTAACAATGGCGCCTGATGGGTGGTAGCGGATTGAGAAATGCGATTACTGGCCTAGACATATGATGTGAGTGAAACATTAGGGGGTTCGATAGATCTTTGCTGTTCTACTGCGTTAGAATCAGGAAGGCATTAATTAGACGTCACAATGAGGCTTTAGTGAAACTAAACCTTGGATTTTCGTATCGAAAAATAGTGCCAGTGTTTGTGGATAGGGCACAAGCTGTGGTTATTGAGAGCCTGGTTGACTGATGTCTACAACCAGGGCTCGCAATACCACAAAGCTTGGACTCTCCTGGTAAATCCAAATATGTAGGTGCTTAACGATGAGCAAAGCCCAATTAATTTTCGCCCTTTTTTGCAAGGAATGGAAAATTTTTGGCACTCATTCCTCAGGAATGGAAAATTTTTGGCACTCGTTCCTCAGGAATGGAAAATTTTTGGCACTCATTCCTCAGGAATGGAAATTTTTTGGCACTCATTCCTCATATATTTTCAGCATAAAATGACTCCAGGTAACCCAAAAAGATGCAAAATCTACATAACTAAGTCCCACGAAGTAGTTAGGATGATGGAGGCTGGATATCATTCATGTTCAGATTAATGCAATATTAACTATCCTGAATAAATGGTCTGACCCTAAACTACGTACTTAGTGAAAATTAAGACTGAAACAATTTTTTTTCGATTTTTCCTTTTCTAATCAAAAACACATCCAATGGGTATCAATCAAAAGCTAGTGATTGAATTTTCACTAAGTATGTAGTTTAGGGTCAGACCATTTATTCAGGATAGTTAATATTGCATTAATCTGAACATGAATGATATCCAGCCTACAGCATCCTAACTACTTCGTGGGACTTAGTTATGTAGATTTTGCATCTTTTTGGGTTACCTGGAGTCATTTTATGCTGAAAAATAAATGAGGAATGAGTGCAAAAATTTTCCATTCCTTGAAATTCCATTTTCCATTCCTCAACTATTAAATGTCAATTTTTGCCTAATTTCAATTGAAAATTGGCAAAACAAAGTTCATTTCTGTACTCGCTGCATCACTAGCTTTTGATTGATACCCATTGGATGTGT
Organism: Ptycholaimellus sp. GST1_10; assembly: GCA_030248095.1. Taxonomy (NCBI): domain Eukaryota; kingdom Metazoa; phylum Nematoda; class Chromadorea; order Chromadorida; family Chromadoridae; genus Ptycholaimellus; species Ptycholaimellus sp. GST1_10. The sequence goes on from JASANA010004505.1 coordinate 5,056, forward strand.
TTTTGATTAGAAATGGAAAAGTAGAAAAAAATTTGTTCCAGTCTTAATTCTCACTAAGTACGTAGTTTAGGGTCAGACCATTTATTCAGGATAATTAATATTGCATTAATCTGAACATAAGAAGCAGGCCACCAGCCACCGCACCAGACGCACCACAGCCGCAGAAGACCCTTCAGTTTGGAAGCTGGAAGAGCTGGACGATGGCAGGGTCAGGCTTCAACGGCTGCAACCAGCTCAACTTCGCCTCTTGTGGAACCAGCTCCCATGGGCAGAGGCAGGCATCAACCCCCGCACCGACCTCCCAACCAAACCCAAAGCCATCGCAGCTGCAGAAGCCCTGCTACAATGTGATCAAACCTGAAACATTAAAACTATTCACTTTTTGAAACTGCCCCCTTCCCCCCTTTTTTCTGCCTTATCTGACAACGCATTACATCTATTCTGGCTATGGCGATTATAAACCGTTAAAAAAATGAATGATATCCAGCCTACAGCATCCTAACTACTTCGTGGGACTTAGTTATGTAGATTTTGCATCTTTTGGGGTTACCTGGAGTCATTTTATGCTGAAAAATACAGGAGGAATGAGTGCCAAAAATTTTCCATTCCTCAACTATTAAATGTCAAATTTTGCCAAATTTCAATTGAAAATTGGCAAAACAAAGTTCATTTCTGCACTCGCTGTATCACTAGCTTTCGATTGATACCCATTGGATGTGTTTTTGATTAGAAATGGAAAAGTCGAAAAAAATTTGTTCCAGTATTAATTTTAACTAAGTATGTAGTTTAGGGTCAGACCATTTATTCAGGATAGTTAATATTGCATTAATCTGAACATGAATGATATCCAGCCTACAGCATCCTACCTACTTCGTGGGACTTAGTTCTGTAGATTTTGCATCTTTTTGGGTTACCTGGAGTCATTTTATGCTGAAAATATATGAGGAATGAGTGCCAAAAATTTTCCATTCCTGAGGAATGAGTGCTGAAAATTTTCCATTCCTCGAAAAAAAGGCGAAAATTGGGGTTTTTTCAGAAAACTTGCATCGACGGCCCCAAAAACTAAAACGACGCAGAACGAGTGGCACCGTTTGACGCAGAATTGTCCATTACGTAACCCTATGTAGTTAGTTTGATACTTTTAAACAAAAATTTTGGAGAAAACGTAGAAGAAATGCAAAAAATTTAGCCGAGGAATGGAAATATGGGCTATAGGAATGGAAAATTGAGGACCAGGAATGGAAATACATTCCTGGTCTGGACCGCGAATGGAATTGCATGTCTTGGGTAGGCAACTCTGAAGACGCTCTCGCAGTTCGTTGATGATGTGCTGAGACTCGGACTGGATGCAGTTGGAGATGATTTTGCGGTGGGGCATTGGGAAGGGCAGGTAGAGGGTCTCCACGAACTGCTGGAACATCGGGTTGCTCACAACCTTGAAGGCCTGAAAACCTCCTGGTCCCAGTCATACACCAGTCATAAGAGAGCAGAAGAGTAACAATGGTCAGAGCAAAGGCTACGAAGTTGGTGAGGTCCCTTCTAATGGCCTTGTACTCTGCGCTTTGGCAGCTCATCTTCTTGATGACATCCTTCTTGACGTAGCAGTCCAAGGAGCCCAGGACTGTGTGCCCCTCCACCTTTGCCTTCACTTTGTTGGCCTCAATCTGCTTGTCGCGAGATTCTGCCAAACAATTTGACCAATGACACAAATGGCCAAAAAGATTGATGGTCACCTTGGTAGGCTGCATTCAACTTGGCCCATTCTGCAGGGTACTGCTGACGATTTTCGCATTGCCAGTGGTTGACGAGGCTTCTAAGGTTGCCCTTGGTGTTGTACTTGCAGGTCTTGCCAGCAGTTAGTGGAGTCTTGCAGATGACCCGTCGGCCATCCTCAGTTGTGTCGATCCAGCCCTTCTTCAAGACATAGCAAGCCTTGTTTTCCCGCTTTTTCCCCATCTTTTTTACTTTAACACGCCTTCCTTCACAAAATGCAAGCCACAGATGAGACTAATGCAATACATAAACTTCATTCAGGCACAAACCGTGCAGTGGATGGGAAATGCGCAGTTGCAAGAGCACGTAGAAGGCGGGGTATCCTTTGGTAGTAGGTACTTCATCAACCCATCCATCACCACACTGATTTCCCAGCCACTTTTACCATATTTCAAAGAAACTTGTGACAAAGAGACAGCCAAAAAGAGGAGACAGCGCTTGTACAGCTCCATTGTTAGTGTGGTGTAAGGAAAGGACATGGCAAGGCAGAAAAGTCATGCATTCCATCTCTGTGACCTTGGGTGACATAAAGGGAACATCTGAACATCTGCTGAGGGTGAGCCAAAGGTGCTCCTGTCACAGCCAAGGAAAAATATTTTCCAAGGTAGACCAAAAAATACCGATCCATTCGGTTTTTCGGTTTCATGTAATTTGGGCACAAAAGGTGAGGGCCTGGTGGAGATTGGGGCAGAGGCTGGAGGAGCGAGGGCCGCAGGGGAGGCGACGGAGGGCCTCCAGGTCATTGGCAAGAGCCCAGACGGCGGCAGCGGAGTTGGTGATGTGGACGTTGTGGCGGATCTCACTGGTGCGGAGGCAGGCGGAGGGCCCGAAGGGCCGCTCCGCGGTCTATAGAGGTTACTGAACTTTTGTCCTCAGGTATATATATATATATATATATATTTATATATATATATATATATATATATATATATATATATATATATATATATATATATATATATATATATATATATATATATATATATATATATATATATATATATATATATATATATATATATATATATATATATATATATATATATATATATATATATATATATATATATATATATATGTCTGGAAATGCTGGCCCCGGGCGAATTCTCAACGGATCGGGACAAACTTTTTTTTTCCTGAAAGCTAATGCTATTTTAGGAAGATCTGGAGGGGTAGACCCGGTTTCTGAGCATTTGAAACATTACTTTTTTGGGTAGAAATGTTTAAACATTGCAATATACAGTTTTTGCGCTGTAGCACCTGTAGTCTTGAGAATTGCACAGACAACTTGAGTTTTTTGTTCACAAGTCATATATAACGATTCCAAATCTGTGCTTACTTTTGAAAATGGTCAAGAAACCACAGACTTGCTTTCTTGAGTGACAAACTTTCACGCATGACAATAGCATCAATAATTACTAGCAGCTGAACGGCTGATAATTGAACAGAACACTTGAGTTTTTTTGTTCACAAGTCGTATATAACGATTCCAAATCTGTGCTTACTTTTGAAAATGGTCGAGAAACCACAGACTTGCCCTCTTGAGTGACAAACTTTCATGCATGACAATAGCATCAATAATTACTAGCAGCTGAACCGCTGATAATTAAACAGAACAATTGAGTTTTTATGTTCACAAGTCGTATATAACGATTCAAAATCTGTGCTTACTTTTGAAAATGGTTGAGAAACCACAGACTTGCCCTCTTGAATGACAAACTTTCACTCAAAGCAATGGCATCAATAATCAGTAACAGCTGAACGGCTGATAATTGAACAGAAGACTTTGGTTTTTTGATTCACAAGTCGTATATAACGATTCCAAATCTGTGCTTACTTTTGAAAATGGTTGAGAAACCACAGATTTTTCCTTTTGAGATGCAATGTTCACCCTCACAGCAGAAATTTTCCTTAATTTATGGATTTTGCTACATGTAAAGGTGTAAGTGCTCCGCGGTCACCTATTGCGCTTTGCGCCATATACTTGTTTTCTCCCAAGACGATGGAATGTGCGGCGTCATACTTCCAATCAACAGCATACTTCTTGTTTGTTTGTTTGTTTTTATTCAACATCCAACACAGTTGGGGTTAGAAAGTAGGGAAAACAAGTCCTACTCAAATGATGAACAAAAAGCGCAGACAAAGAGGTGCTAGGGGGGCGGCGGAGGCGTCCTTAGGGCCCGCACAGCAGCTTCAAAGGAACTCCGGGGGCCAAGGATGGACTGCTCCGAGAGACGATTCCATTCCCCTGCCACCCGGTGAGGCCAGCTCCGCGAAACCAGACCTGGGGCTCTAGCATGAATGAAGATTCGGCAGTTATTAGACAGAGGACGACTGTTGATTTTACGCTGGACAAGGCCCGGGCACTGCTGCTTTGCATGATAAACATTGTGCAAGAGTAACAAATCAGACATGAATCGCCTTTCCTCCAGAAGCTCAAGCCCAAAAACAGCACACCTGTATGAGTATCCGCGGTTCAGATTGGGGATATTGCACCGTCTAAATATATACCTAGTGAAATTACGCTGTATCTGTTCAATTCTATTGCAGTCAGCCCTAGAGAGAGAGTTCCATGCGGGGGAGGAAAATTCGAGCACTGGACGAACATATACACAGAATGCCCTTGTGAGATTTGTAGGAGAAGCAGCCGAAAAGCATTTTTTGAGCAGGAGCAGAGAGAATTTGCCTTTGTGCATACTGATGTGACATGAGCGGAGAAGGAAAGGGAAGAAGACACCAGTACTCCTAAATCACGGAAAACTTTGTTTTCAGCAATTGGCAAAGTTTGGCCACAAAGGGAGTATGAAGCTTGCAATCCTATTCCTAGAGGCAGGACAGCACATTTATTGGGCGAAATCTCAAGCTGCCACAAAGCGGCCCAATTTTCAAGTGCAGTGAGTGCAGATTGAAGGCAAAGGGGGCAGGAGGATGATAATTTGACATCATCTGCAAAGAGCCAGCAATTGACACCTTCGGCATTAACAATCTCAACAAGTGAATTTATGTACATTATGAACAGAATAGGGCTGCACGTACCTCCTTGAATTATTGAGGAGGAAATGGGTCTGGGGGCAGATTGGGCACCTGCGAGACTGACTACTTGTGATCTATTAGCAAGAAATGACTGGAGCCAGATGACTGCAGGTCCGGTAATGCCAAAAGAAGCAAAGCAGTGAAGTAATTTCTCATGTGATACTTTATCAAATGCCTTAGCAAAATCAATGTAGCAAACATCAACTGCTTCCCTGGAGGCAATACTAGTTTTCCACTCATTGAGACAGTGTAGAATTTGGCAGGTAGTTGAGTGTTTCTTATGGAAACCAAATTGCCTCCACGAAATTAGTTGATTGTTTTCCAAGTACATCGAAAGCTGATGAGCAAAAACTTTCTCAATAATTTTGCTTATGGCAGATGATAAAGAAATTGGGCGGTAATTATTTACACTGGAAGGGCTGCCTGTCCGGTTTTTTTGGGCATTTCTTGGCTTTTTGAAAATAAACAACTGAATTTGAATAGATTATTTTCTTGTCTCTGATTTGTGGAATTGTATGGGCAGAAGTGAGGTTGTCCGGCAGGAAACATTTTGAGGCTCGATCCGGCCTGAAGCTCAAGCTGAGACTGGCCACTGCGACGTCAACGTCCCCTACAACACAGTGCCCAAGCATCTACAGAAGGATCTGGAGACCGGCAGCTGGGCGAAAAAGCCTTGCATCAAGCCATATATATAACTGGTACCATCGGCAAGCCAAATGTGGGTCTCTTTTCTCCAAATTTTGTAATTGCCTCGAGCAAAAAGACAAGGAAATACATTTTATACTAGTGGAATCTGCTGCTTGGACAGTTGCATTTTGTTTTTGGTGTGCAGTTCAATGTCTCTTTCCATCTCACCCAAAAACAAAATGCAGATGACGCAGCAGATTCCACTAGTATAAAATGTATTTCCTTGTCTTTTTACTCGAGGCAATTACAAAATTTGGAGAAAAGAGACCCACATTTGGCTTGCCGATGGTACCAGTTATTTCTTCCACTTTTAGTATAGTTTAAAATGTATAAATACAATTTTATGTAAGTTTATAATTTATGAAAAAAAATTAAAATAAACTCATTAAAAATATAACAAAAAGAAAAGATTCGAAAATCAAAAATACAATTCAAATTTATTGGCAAACTAACATATTTTGTGAAATTTTCATGATTTATACTTGGGCAATCGATTTTTGGGAGAAAAGAGCTCTAATTTTGGCCTGCCTGATGGTACCAGTTGTTTTCTCAACTTAAAATTTCCAAAATAAAACTGAATGCCTCAGAAGGATTCGAACCTCCCAGGTACAACCAGCATTTCAATCATTTAGACCACTACACCACTGATTCATATCGATCGCTGTTTAACTGAAGACTTATGAATAAATATAAATACATGAGGCCCAAGGACCTGGGAGTGGGGTGAGTGGGGGAAGAAATGAATACCTACTATCCTCCATTGAATAGATGCGGAGGAGGAGAAGGAGAAGAAGAAGAAGGAGGAGGAGTTCGGACAAATGGTTTTGAGCAAATTTCTCACGAATGCTGCTAATTTTTAAATATTTCTCGCGAGTTTTGGTCAATTCGATGATGCTCTTTCTAATGCAAAAAGATTGGTCATTTCTATGCAGCATAAAATCCTTATCAATTTTAAGATCTAGCAATAACCCTGAAAACATACACCTGGGTCGAAAAGAGGGGCTGGGCGCTGACACTTCGCTAATGCTCCGTTCGCGCCAGCCCAATAATCACTTTCCATGTTTCCATGGTCAAATGGGTAAAAAAATATTTTACTAGGCCGCAAAAAACTGCAGGAAATAATGAACATACCGGGGGGGGGTACGAAGTCTTCGGACACACTAAGATCAATTTTTGAAAATTTATTTCTCCATCCACAAAAATGCTAGAGAGCTGATTTTTTCACACAATGTTCCCCAAACCTTGCTTAGTATGTGCGTAAATTGGCTTCTCATTTTGTTGCAGAGAACTGGAGAAATGACAATTTTTGTGAGGTCGTTCAAAAATAATACTGACCTGTTGTAGTGGTTATTAATCAAAGGGGCGGGGGAAATGTATGGTGTACATTGGAGGCAATTTCTCAACATAGAAATCACCTGGAGTTTTAAGAATTTATGTTAATGTTAATGACCCTTAAACCTTAATTCTGTTTAATTTTGAACTCAAAAGCTTTGGCTGGGGCTGAGAAATGAAACCTCGAAAGCAGGTAAAAAAAGCAGGTTCCTTTTTTTGGTAGACTTTTTTTAAATTCTGGCCCAACCTTTCTTCTTGTAATTGGCAGCTGCAGTTTTAAGACTTTATTATCAAAATAATTTTAAAAAAAGGATTGAATGAAGTCAATTTTCTCGATTTTGGCCCTACTTGGGGATCTGATGTTTCAAGACATTAATTAGTAGAGCTATGCGAGTCTTCATTGTTAGGGCTATACTCAATGCTTTAAGTCTGAGATTAGAGCTGGTTTTGTGATCGGCAAAACTTGAGGAGCTCCTCTCTAATCAAAATTGCTTTTTGACCGCAGAGCGGCCCGAAGGGCCGCTCCACGGTCTATAGAGGTTACTCAACTTTTGTCCTCATATAAACATAATTTTAATTTTTTTCTAAATATCTTTTTTATACTACATTTTTTTCAGCATACTTGTTTACTGCTTTAAATTCTGCAATGTAATGCAAACAATTCAAAAATTTTTTATTCCAAATCATTCCATTAAATCGATTGTTTCTAAAAAAAAGTTTGTGTGGTGAATACAGCAGGAACTTAGCGAGATTCTCTTTCATCGTCACTGAATGGGGAGGCAGAGCGGAACAGGTTAGGGCATCTTGGGGACAATATACAGCAACTGATCCCGGCCTCCCGTCCGCCCACCTCATCGACAGTCAAGGTCGATGAAACCGGCTTAGGAAACGTCACAGCGCACCTGCGGGGCGGCCAGGAAGGGGTGGAGGTAATCACACCAAGTATACTGTTGAGAATGGCTATCTTCTTCAGCTGGCAGAGCAGGGTGGACTTCTGGAGGAAGGCATAGAAGCTGGTACTGAAGATGAAGTAGCAGCAGAGGCAGAGTAGGAGGATCTCGTCCTGGCTAGCACTGGAGCTGAGGGTGAGGTGGGGCAGTGGACGAAGCATAGGAGGGCAGGGGGAGATGGAGAATTGGAGGAGGAGAAGTTCCTTGGGCACAAGTGAATAAATGGGGACCACTGGGCTGGGGCAGGGTTGTTTGTGTAATCAAGATATTGGGAATTAGATCTAGCCTAGCAGGGGATCAGAAACTAATTTGACTGTTGAGTAATCTGATAAGATCAAGGGTAGGGGGTCTCAGCCAAGCAGCAAATTTTTGAGATTTTGGAAATAATTTGAGTTTCGAATTGAAATGATTAAGCAAATTTTCATAAGATTATTAATGCATATTAGCTTAAGTTTTAACTGGCTAATTGAATCAAAATCATTGAACTTTGATAGTTTGGAATATTTTAAAATCTATTTCAACGAAACATAAAGGTAAATTTACTGTTAGGTTGATATAATTGCCCAAATCAAAGAAGAAACTATTGTAACCGGCATTTATACTTTGCTTTAAATCTGGTAGTAAGGCTAACGATTAAGCATAAAGTCATTTGTCTTAAGAATTTGGATTCACAAAGTTCTGAAATCAATAGGTTAAAGTTGTTTGCTTCAGTTTGAAAAGGCTGCTTGAACTGAGAAACATCAAATGAATTTTGTGTTAAGTCTCAGTAAAATATCTTTGAGTTAGCTAAATAATTTGTGCTAGAAGTTTAAGTTTAAACTGTATGAAGTTATAATGATGAATTAATTCTCTACGTTCTGACTGCTGGTCATGGGCAGGAGGGTAAGGAGGGATTGAAGGGGAATGAGCTAGGAGTTGGAAGGGAAGGAGTCCAGAATGGCGTTGAAGAGGCTGACAGGCAGCTCAACGGCGGTGCTGGCATTGGGTGGCCAGGCAGAGAAGGCCACCCGCTCTGTTCCCATCACACTCAGTTCCAGGTACCACTTCCAACAGCTGCAGGAGGTTCAGCCGAGGATGAAGGAGGTGCAGATGGAGTAGCCGCTGTGCCTGGGCCCCTTGCTCCAGACAAAGGCTGAGCTGAGCAGAGAGGGTCTGCTGTGGCTAGGTGATGATGGATGAGCACAGTGGGAGCAGAGTTGGCTCTGGTTGCAGACCGACCTGGCGTCGTCCAGGAAGAAGGGCTGGCGGCTGCCGGCAAAGCCCTGTGGGGACCTGGTGAGGTTGAGGCCGCCATCCAGGGGTGAGTAGGTGCCGATGGTGTTGAAGAGGAGGCTGGCGCTGGCCTGGACGAAGTTGCAGATGCTCACCGGCTGCTGGCTGGAAGTGTAAGAGCTTCCTGGCAGGGTCCAGGAACTCCACCTTGGCCAAGGCGGCGGCCAGCTCCTGCTTGTTGGTGAGGGCCTGGTGGAGATTGGGGCAGAGGCTGGAGGAGCGAGGGCCGCAGTGGAGGCGACGGAGGGCCTCCAGGTCATTGGCAAGAGCCCAGACGGCGGCAGCGGAGTTGGTGATGTGGACGTTGTGGCGGATCTCACTGGTGCGGAGGCAGGCGGAGCCGTGGAAGTTGGCGATGGTCTGGAAGAGGTCAGGGCACCAGAGGTTGCTGGCGGCAGCGGGCTGGGGGGTGACGGACTTCCAGTGGGCAGCAAAGTCAGGGAGGGCGTCGGAGCCGGACTGGAGGATGAGTATGCCGATGGTGGCCGTCTCCCTGCCCATGAGGAGTGTGGGGAGATTGGGCACGGCTTCGGGGAGGAGCCAGGCAAGGTCGCTAGGTGTGATGCAGCCAAGGCGGGTGGCGCGGAGGATGGTGTCGAGGAGGCAGGAGAGGGCGGGCGGGGAGAACCAGGTGACCACGCCGTAGCTTCCGGCAGCTTTGAGGGCCAGGAGCTTGGCCAGGACGGCGTCCAAGGCCGGCCATTGCTGCGGGTGCTCACAGCCATCGCTCGGGAGGCGGGCCTGGAACGGGATGCACAGCTCCGGGTCCCCTTGAATGAGCTGGGAGGCAGCAGAGTTGGCGGTGCCCCAGTCATCATCGTTGGTAAGGAGGGCGATGGCGTTCATGGGGTTGGGGCAGGGACGAGTTGGGAGAAGAGAATGCAAGCTGGGCGCTGAGGAAGTTGGTGGCATCGCGGAGGCCACGAGCAGACTGGCTGCAGGAGTCCAGGACGAGGCTGCTAAGGCAGATGCCGGGGAGGACGGCGCTGTCCTCGTTCACCTTGTCCAGGGCCCAGAGGAGGCCTTCCAGAGCCTGGTGCTCTACCGACTCCAGGGCACCGCAGCTAAGGCCCTCTGGCCCTGTCTGGTGGAGTGGAAGGACTGCGGCCAAGAGCCAAGGCCATCGTCGGAGGCACCACGTAGCAAGAGTTTCTCCTCCTAGACAGCCTGGGCTGGGGCGTTGTGGGCAGGCGGTGGGAGTGTGACAGGCGGATTTGAGGCCTCTAAGAGGGATCATGCAGCATCCATCGTAGCCGAGCATGAGAGCCCCCAGTCCTCAGAAGTGTGCTCTGAAGATCAGCTGTCCAAAGCCATCGGCAGTGAGCCGGCCAGTTGCAGCAGGCCGCTCTTTCTGTCTGCTTCTAGAGGCTGGGTGATGAATGTGCAGAGAAAGGAGGCAGGCTCTTGCAGGGCGGAGAGGACATTGGTGGCGCAAAGGCAGAGCAGGCCATGCTCCAAGATGCGCTCACAGTTGTCCGCCCCAAACAGGGCAAGGCTCAGCTAGGTGGCACTGAGGTTTGCTGTCTTTTCTTGCAACAAGGAGCGAATGTCCAGAAGAAGCGGAATGAGAGTTTGCATTTTGTCCGTTTGCGCAGAGGCCAATTTGTCATTTCATTCTGGCTGCAGAGGGTAGGCTTGAGGCGTAGAATGGAGGGTGTCTGGGCACTAAGTTGGCAGACAAGTTGAAGGTTTTGTCCTTGAAGCAGATGCTGACAGCCATGGATTCGTTGGTGTCCATGCAGAAGCAAACCAGGAAGCCATCCAAGTTCTCCTTGGCCAGTGGAGTTATTTTGCCAGGAGAGGATGGCGTCCAGAAAGCCACGCTTCGTGAGGCTGTAGGCCTTCATGAAGAGGCAAAGAAGGCAGGTGAAGATTCGCAATATCAGCTACGATAGAGCGAAGCTTTCTGGCAATAGGAGATGGCAGGGAGCTCCTTCTCTTGGAGACTGGCCACGTTTCTGTCCAGTTGCACGTCCATGCCCATGTACTCTTTCCAGGTTCCCTTTCCATCCCTCCTTACTGCTTTCCAACTTAGTTGTGAGTAGGAGGAGGGAAGGAGTGGATGGCTGTTATTGAAAGAGGTGTTTCACTGGTGGCTGGAGTCCGTGGCGGTGGGCAGAGCAAGCTGGTTGGCCCGGTAACTGGGCAGGGTACCAATGCTTTTGCCCAGGTCTGCGGATTTATGCCAAGTCCAGTGATAGGTGTGGTGTAGATTGAGGCCTTGGGGTGTGCGGCAGAGATGACGGCCATGCTGCCGCAGTTGTTCCCGGTGTCCCAGAGCACCAGCTCGTTGCCTGAGTCCATGGACTTGATGAAGGGCAGTGAGAGGCAGCCATCTCTGGTCTGGGCCCAGCAGTGTCAGATGAAAGTGGAGCATGAAGCAGGTCCTGGTATCTTAGTGTCGCTTTGTAGACATGGCGGGCAATAGAGTTCAGCTCTTTCAGACTGCTTTCCAGCTCTCTCCATTGAGTCCAACACCCAGCTTTGCATCCTGCCTGATGATGGATTGACAAGAGGCATTAGGAGCTGGTGTAAGCAATTTAGGCTGTCCGTGGAGCAGCTGGAGGAGGCGGTGGCCAAGGCCTAGTGGCCTTGACCTGGTGCCAATTGAACCCATACACTAGCAGAGCTCAAAGTGTCTCGCAGTGGCAGAGTTCAGGGGTGGACATCTCTTGGCCTTGGTGCTCTTTCCAGCATACTCCAGCTCCGTGGTGTCCTCAGAGGCCAGCACTGTGAGTGGTGGCCCGCTTGTATGTGGCCAGCGTGGTGTTGGGTTGGGTACCCTATCCCTCCCGGCCGGGCCTGGGCTGCATTCCATGGCAGTGGGAGGCACCGAGACAGTGTCCAAACCAAGGTTCCTGCTCATCTTCCTGCCCTGTTCCTGCTGGTTTCTTGCATCTATCCCAGTTATTTCTGTTGTAACTGGGTAGAGTGGCAAGGTCCCATGGTGAGGATAGCCAATAGTGTGGATGGCTAGTCAGGTGGCACCAACGGCTGGGCCATGTAGGCCATTCCACGAGGGTGGGCTAGGCAGCATGGGTGGCCAGGCAATGGTGGCATGCCTGGCACCACAGATGACTATGCCATGCTGATGGTCCAGTGTGATGGCGGGCCAGACAGCATGGAGAGTCCGGGGCCAATGATGAGCAGGGTGGTGCAGATGCCCATGCAACGATGTCCGGCCAGGCAGCAATGGTGGCAGCCCAGGCATCGTGGATGGCTGGCGGTGCAGATAGATGGTCAGGAATGATGGCGGGCCAGGCAGCACAGATGGCCAGGCAGCGATGGTGGGCCAGGTAGCGCCAATGGCCTGGCGGCGATGGCAGGCCAGGGGGTGCAGATGGCCAGGCAGCGATGGCAGGCCAGGCATCGCAGATGGCCAGGCAGCGCAGGTGTCCATGTGGCGATGGCAGGCCAGGCATCTCAGATGGCCAGGTGTTGATGGTGGGCCAGATGACGTAGATGGCCGGGCGATGATGGCCAGCCGGGTAGTGCAGGTGGCCCATCGGCAATGGTGGTCTAGGTATTGCAGATGTCCAGGCATCGCAGATGCCCAAGCAATGATGGCAGGCCAAACATCCTAGAAGGCCAGACGGCAATGGTGGCCTAGGCATTGCAGATGTCCAGGCATTGATGGTGGGCCAAATGATGCAGATGGCCAAGCAAAGATGGTGGGCCAGGTGTCATAGAAGGCCAGGCAGCAATGGCAGCCTGGGCATTGTGGATGTGCAGGCATTGTTGGGGCCATGAGGCATGATGCCAGGCAGCGGCGTTGTTGTTGGGGCCAAAATGGGCGAGGCCAGGCAGCAGCATCGTCGGGGCCAGGAGGCATGCTGGGTGGCAATGTTGTCATCGGGGCCAGGAGGTGCAATGCCAGGCAGCAGCGTTGTGGGGGCCAGGAGGCATGATGCCAGGCAGTGGCATTGTCGTCGGGGCCAGGAGGCATGATGCTGGGCAGCAGCAATCAACCAGCTAGAGCTGTTCTGATTGCATGTGGCTTCCAGCACTCTATCTCTTCATCATCCCTGTCTTCCTTCTGATAGAGTAGGGGGTGTCAGGAGGAGTGGAGGGCTGATAGTTTGTTGGAGCAGTAGAGAGCACTGCTGCTCTGGTACACAACGTGTGTGCTGTTGCAGATGCTGGAGAACTTGTCCGTTTCCATGAGCTGATCAGGAAGATGTTGTGCTTGTCCCAGCTTTTGGTTGAGTGTAGGAGTGGAGGGCGTGGGGCTGGTGTGAGGATGTGGAATGCAGCGAAGAGGTCCACAGATGGATGGAACTTGCCTGCGTAGATGGTCTGGCAGGGTGCTGACATGGCAGTAGTTGTTGAGTGGATGCCAGCGGTAGGTGGAGTCCTTCACCAGCAGCAGCTGTAGGTGAAGTCCTGCGACAACAGCAGGGGTGTGTGGGCTCATGTAGGCAAGTTCCAGCAGCGACCCAAGACTTGTGCAGGCCAGTGGTGGCGGCAAGCAGAGTCTTGCCAGGACTGGCAGCAGTGGTAAGTGGGGTGCACAAGTTTGGTGGCTGAAGCAAGCAGGGGCTTGCCAGACTGGGCAGTAGTAGCAAGCTGGGCTTGCAAGACCAGCAGCAGCAGCAGTGAGCAGGTGCAGGCTCATGGCAGCAGTACACAGAAGCTCGTGAAGGCTGAGTGGCAGCGGCGAGCAAGGCTCATGCAGGCCAGGCGGCCAGGCTGCTGAAGCTTGACAGCAAAGGTTCACTGTGTTGAGGCTGTGAGGCTGCATGGATGCCATCTGGCTAGGTCATGCCAAGACCACAAGGTGGCATGTAGGTCAGGTGGTAGCTGAGCAGCAGCTGCAAGACTCTTTTGGCATCTCTGGCCCGGCCCTACTCTGGATTGCATCTTTTCTGTCCAATCGCACCCAGACTGTATGCTTAGATGGCGCAAATTCCTCTCCACGGCCCATTTCCTCATCAATCATTCAAGGTGGAACGTGCAGCCCAATCCTATTCACTATGTACATAAATTCCATTGTTGAGATTGTTAATGCTGAAGGTGTCGACTGTTGGCTGTTCGCAGATGATGTTAAAATTGCATCTAACTGTCCTGTACGCCTTCAGACTGCCCTCACAGCTGTGGAAAATTGGGCCTCACTCTGGCAACTAGAAATCTCGCCAAATAAGTGTGCAATCCTTCCAATTGGAGCAGGACTGAATTCTTCCTACCTCCTCTGTGGCCAGACCCTCCCAGTAGCAGAAAACAAGATTTTCAGGGATCTAGGAGTACTTGTGTCATCCTCACTCTCGCCCTCAGCCCATGTCACCTCCATATGCTGCAAAGCTCAATCTGTTTGCTACCTACTGAAAAAGTGCTTTTCTGCCCCTGATGTCCATAACCTCACTAGGGCCTTCACTACTTATGTGCGACCCATTCTCGAATACGCATCACCAGCATGGAATGCACTCTCAAAAGCTGACTCTAGTCGATTGGAGCAAGTACAGCGTGCTTTCACCCGCTATGTTTTCATCCGCTGCCGTATTCCTAACCGAGACTTGGGCTACCAGTACCGTTTGCAGAAGCTAGGCCTAGAATCGCTTGAACTGAGGCGTTTTAAAGCAGACTTAATTTTCTTGTATAATGTTTTCCATGGTAAGCAGCACTGTCCAGGTCTCGTCAATCGAAAAATTAACAGCCGCCCTCTAATGCACAATTGCCGCCTCTCCATAGATGTCAGGGTATCAAGGCTCGTCTCCCAAAGCTGGCCACAGCGAGTGGTAGGCGATTGGAACAAGCTTTCGGAGCGCTGCATCCTTGGCCCCCGGGGGGCCTTTGAAGCCGCTGTTCAGTCTTTGAGGACGCCTCCGCCACCATAGTGTTTCCAGACAAATGCACCATTTGGCTTTTACTGTTTGTTCAATTGCTGTTCTCTGTTCAAGTTCCTCACTCTGTTCACCAACATTCAGTAGGTGTGATCACTCACTACTGTTTTCCCCCAACTCGATTGGATGAATAAACGAATAGAATAGAATAGAGGCCAAGAAGTGGTACCAAGGCCAAGCAGCAGGGGTATGCAGGGGCTGGGCAGCGAGACTGTGTGGTGGTGGGTTGTGTGGAGAGAAGGCAGTAGGCTGCACCGATGCCAGATGGCAAAGCTGTGCGACGGCAGTGAGGCTTCACAGAGGCTGCGAGGGTGTGCAGCGGCCAGGTGGTGAGGCTGTGCCCAAGCCATGAGGCTGCTTGGAGACTGCAGTGATGTTACATAGAGTCCAGGCAGTGACGTTGTGCCAAGGCCAGGTGGCAGGGTGTGGCAAGGTCAGGCTGCGAGGCTGTGTCACTGCAGTGAGACTATGCCAAGTGGCAGGAGCTGCGTAGTGGTCATGAAGCAGCGCAAACGCCAGGCAGCAAAGCTGTGCAGTGGCTACAAGGTGGTTTAGAGTCTAAGAACAGTAGGCCAAAGGCCTCTAGGGGCAACAGAGGTGTGCAGCAGCTTGCAGGGCCAGCAGCAGTAGGCTGGAAGCTTCTGGATCCCGACAGGGGGGTAGAAGCTTGCAAGGGCCAGCAGCAGTAGGCTGAAGGCTTCTGAAGGCTGCAATGGCAGTCAGAGGCTGGTGGAGCCAGTCACTGCAGGCCAGTGGCTGGATGCCAGTTGCAGCAGCAGTGGTAGGTTGAGGCTCCTGTGGCCCGTGATGGTGTGTAGGAGAATACAGGGGTCAGGAGCACTGGCTGGAACCTCCTGGAGTCCCATAGGGGGTGGCATAAGGCTCTGGGGGCCAGCAGCAGTGTTTGAGGCTCCTAGGGAGTTTGTGTTGGCCAGCAGAAGGCTCTGGAGATCAGCAGCGATGTTTGGGG
>JASANA010004506.1:0-16439 GCA_030248095.1 Ptycholaimellus sp. GST1_10
GGGGGGGGGGGGAACTTTCGTTAAAATTTATATTAGACTAAATTAGACTCTGCGCGCGAAAGCGCGCGGAACATTTTTTTGATAAGATCTATCTAAAATGGTGAAAATTTTCCCTTTCCTTGAAAGTTTCGGGGGGGGGGAGTTCCCCCCCCGAAATTCGTTCGGGGGGGGGGGGAAACGCTCCCCCTTTTCCCCCTCCCCGACACCCACTGGTTATTAGATGATTTATGAAAATGTGATTGAGATCAAATCGGCCAGCAGTCTCACTGTAAATGTTCCGCAACATTCAGCCTTTACTTATAAAGCTTCCCTGTAATCGCACGGAATATCACAGTTTGCTAAGGGGCGACGGATGTTTTCACAGCAACAAAATAATAGGCAAACTAGCTTCCCAAAAGTGAATGTTATGCACATTTTTATGCTTCAAAAAAAATAAATAATAATTCTTGAGCGCGAAATTTCTTAGTAAAATGAGAATCGAACATTGACTAGCAACACCAAGATAGCTGAGTCCGCAGTATGCTATAAAGCAGTAACGGCCTCCTGTGAATCTGGTTGTGGTGAATCGTCGGAAAGGGGGTCTTCGAGGTCCCTTGGAATAGAATACCGAATGGAAGGTAAGTGGAGAAGAGGCGGGAAAACGTCGGGGATAGAGTGGTAGGAGCTGGAGGCAGAGGAGAGCATCTCTGATTCCTCCTCCGGCCAACGTTGGCATTCCCAGCACCATTTCCGGCTTCAATCAATATTTTACTCCATCTGCTACTATTGACATTGGTTAGTAATACATAAAATCCGTAAGTTATTTTATATTAGTCTTACAAAGTAAGCCAAAAGGTATTGCAGTAGTGCAGGGTCCCTGGTGTACCTGAGGCTGAGCTAAAGAGGTAGAGGGATCGGAGATGTTGAGGCTTTCCCAGGAGACTGTTGAGGACGGCCTGTTTGATCTTGTACTGGCGCATGAGTCGCAGCCTCTGCTGCAGTGTGAAGGTACGAATGCGGTTCATCTGCAAGGGATGGAATGGGAGCTGATGGGAGGAGGAGATGGCCTGGACTAGCCTGTCTCCCGTAGGACTCCAGAGTCGCTCAGTTTGTCTGGAGCCGTAGTCGCGAACGCGGCCCATCTGGTGCTGGTAGGAGTCCCTCATAGAGTCGATGCCCGCTTGCACGGACTCCATCTGCTGGGCTTCGTAGTTGGAGAAGCTGAAGGAGAGTGGCTGGTGAGGCGGGTGAAAGAGGAGGGGAAGGCTGGCGCGAACCGCTCAGAGTGCGAAAGGTAGCCGGAGCGGATCTGCTCGGAGCGGTAGGAGTAGTTGTCGCGGATGGCCTGCATGGGTGGTGTCGGACTCCTCTGCAGCACTTCCATCTGACTCTGCCGGTATTCCAGGGCCTCCAGCATCTTCTTCAGCCGTGCTCGTGTTCTCCATCTTCAATCCACCCTTTGTCCCTTAGTTCTATGAGTGGAGGGAGAGAAGGAGAAGCTATGGAACCTGACGAATGCGCCAGAGAACTATTTCTTAAGTTAGTCACACTGTGGTAGGTCGTGTAAATTGGATCCACAATAGTGGTTAGTTCTTAATTTAGTCACAATGTGGTAGGTCGTACAAATTGGATTCACAATTGTGGTTGGTTCTTCAGTTTGCTACAATGTGGTAGGTTGTGCAAATTAGATCCACAATTGTGGTTGGTTCTTCATCTTGCCACAATGTGGTAGGCGGTGCAAATAGGATCCACAATTGTAGTTAGTTCTTCAGTTAGCCACAATGTGGTAGGACGTGCAAATTGGATCCACAATTGTGGTTAGTTCTTAATTAAGTCACAATGTGGTAGGTCGTGCAAATAGGACCCATAATTAAGGTTAGTTCTTAATTTAGCGACAATGTGGTAGGTCGTGCAAATTGGATCCACAATTGTGGTTGGTTATTCAGTTAGCCACAATGTGGTAGGACGTGCAAATTGGATCCACAATTGTGGTAGTCTCTTCAATTAGCCACAGTGTGGTAGGTCGCGCAAATTGGATCCACATTTGTGGTTAGTTCTTAAGTTAGCCACAATGTGGTAGGTCGTGCAAATTGGATCCACAATTGTGGTTAGTTCTTCAGTTAGCCACAATGTGGTAGGTCGTACAAATTGGATCCACAATTGTGGTTAGTTCTTAAGTTAGCCACAATGTGGTAGGTTGTGCAAATTGGATCCACAATTGTGGTTGGCTCTTCAGTTTGCCACAATGTGGTAGGTCGTGCAAATTGGATCCACAATTGTGGTCAGTTCTTAAGTTAGTCACAATGTGGTAGGTCGTGCAAATTGGATCCACAATTGAGGTTAGTTCTTAATTTAGCCACAATGTGGTAGGTCGTACAAATTGGATCTACAATTGTGGTTAGTTCTTAAGTTAGCCACAATGTGGTAGGTCGTGCAAATTGGATCCACAATTGTGGTCAGTTCTTAAGTTAGTCACAATGTGGTAGGTCGTGCAAATTGGATCCACAATTGAGGTTAGTTCTTAATTTAGCCACAATGTGGTAGGTCGTACAAATTGGATCCACAATTGTGGTTAGTTCTTAAGTTAGCCACAATGTGGTAGGTCGTGCAAATTGGATCCACAATTGTGGTTGGCTCTTCAGTTTGCCACAATGTGGTAGGTCGTGCAAATTAGATCCACAATTGTGGTCAGTTCTTAAGTTAGTCACAATGTGGTAGGTCGTGCAAATTGGATCCACAATTGAGGTTAGTTCCTTATTTAGACACAATGTAGTAGGTCGTACAAATTGGATCCACATTTGTGGTTAGTTCTTAAGTTAGCCACAATGTGGTAGGTCGTGCAAATTGGATCCACAGTTGTGGTTAGTTCTTCAGTTAGCTACAATGTGGTAGGTCGTACAAATTGGATCCACAATTGTGGTTAGTTCTTAAGTTAGCCACAATGTGGTAGGTCGTGCAAATTGGATCCACATTTGTGGTTAGTTCTTCAGTTAGCCACAATGTGGTAGGTCGTGCAAATTGGATCCACAATTGTGGTTAGTTCTTCAATGAGCCACAATGTGGTAGGTCATGCAAATTGGATCCACAATTGTAGTTAGTTCTTCAGTTAGCCACAATGTGATAGGTCATGCAAATTGAATCCACAAATGTGGTTTGTTCTTCAGTTAGTCACAATGTGGTAGGTCGTGCAAATTGGATCCACAATTGTGGTTAGTTCTTCAGTTAGCCACAATGTGATAGGTCATGCAAATTGAATCCACAAATGTGGTTTGTTCTTCAGTTAGTCACAATGTGGTAGGTCGTGCAAATTGAATCCAAAATTATGGTTAGTTCTTCAGTTAGCCACAATGTGGGTTCAATCATTCTGCCTTCCGTCATCATCCAACACCCGTCTGTCTTCCTGCCAGCCTCAAGCATAGATCTCTGGTTATTGGCAAGCTAGGTATTTAAGCTTGAGGCTGGGAAGGCGAGATGGAGTGGCAAGGACATAAATTTTGATGCATTGAAGTAGACGCGATGGCGAGAAAAGCCCCCACCTTCACCTTTCGCATTTCCTCACAAGCCTCTGCATAGAAGCCAGCCAGCAGCTGGAAATGCACACTGATTGAGGGAAGAGAACCTGGAGAGTGGGTAGAACTCGATGCATTTTTGAGGGCAGAAGAGATGTTTCCTGTTCCTGGTCTCCTTCCTATTCTTCCTCTGCTTCCATAAGACGTTTGGCAAGCTGTTCAATCAGTGTCACCCGACCTCCATGTTCCGCCTCAATCAATGCTTCATCCATACTTCCCCCACAACCTTTCGATTCCTCAACTCTCCGCTTCCAGCATTCAAGTAATCGTAGTTGGTGACAAAGTATACCTCAACATTATTTTGCTCGCTTGAATTGAATGAAATTCGCTGACTGTTACTGAGCCGCAATTTCTGACGGAGTAGTAGACTTGCCCCTAAAATAAATACCATTTTTCACACCAAGCTAAGAAATGGAGAATAAAGGGTTTTTTTGACATATGATTAGGACGGGGAAAAGGAGGAAAGAAGGGCGTGAGCGCTTTGTTTACTTTAAGGTGTGAAAAGGGGTAAATTGGTTAGAGAAGTCAGTGTCACCTTTACTACTAGGTAGTTGAGGGAGGGGGCAAAAGGCTGGAGGGAGGCAGGGTTATATATATGCAAGCATTGCAAGCATTGCATATGCAAGCATTGCAAACTTATAAGCACAAATGGTTGGAATAAAAATGTCCAGTAATAAGTTAGTTGTAAACCTCTGAACAGAAGGAAAGACCACGGATCGTAAAAAAGCTAGACCAATGAAATGAAAATGAAAATAGTTTGTTGGTCTCTAAAATGCCAGTAGTCAAGCGATGGGGTATAAGTAGCAAGAATGGGCGCAGACAATCTTAAACCAAAACATTCCCTGTTTCCCTGTAATCTTGAACAATCTATGCTACGTTTTTTGGTAGTTTTTCTGTTAGTTAAGAGATTTGGAGATATGTTTCATCAAGTTTTAACAATGATAAGAAGTGGAAGTATAAATGTTGAGTAAGTCAAAAACCATGTTTCTCAGAAATCATTTAAACTTCAATCGTTACCTATTAATAATACCTATAGCTTTTGTAGCCATTTCTGCATTAGCGGAGTAACCTTTAGCGCTTTGTGCCATATACTTGTTTCACCATAAATTGTATTTTTACTAAAACTCGCTGAAACTCTCTTTATTGAAACTAACATCATTTTACGGGTACCTTTGGGCATAGATTAAGAGTTCATCCCTTTCAAGCGCTCATTAGACGCTCTCCCTTCGGGCCGCTCCGCGGTCAAAAGTGTCCTAAAGTTGTATGGACTAGCGATCGCTGTGCATGTTTTGTTTCATATTGTGATAATCAAGTTTGTCTGTGATTCACAGGATATTATCATTATTTATCTTGCCAATATTAAATTTTCATTAAATGATGCGATTGATGTTATTGACTTCATTGTTCATGAATAAAGAATAAATAAATCAACTATCTTTAAAAACCAATTACATGACAATGCAAATAAATAAATACACACCACAATAATATTTGAGCTGGAAGCTGATATGGGACTAAATCAAATTGTTTGTGCAAGGATAATAACAGCAGCCGCACCACTCTCTGTCTCTATCACTCTGGGGAGATGATGAGAGGAGGCTGAGGAGTTTGGCGTACAAAAGATCAGCCTGCTTGGCTGCCATGAGGGTGTTTACATTGACTTTTCTTCTACAGACAGTTGGGCAAGAACGCTGTCAGGAAGGAAATGTTGGAGTACACCAGGAAGATTGACGTGCGCTTTTCGGTGACAAAGAAGTAAACCCCATGTTTGTCAAAAGAACTTCAAAAGATTCTGCCTTTTGAGAAATTTTAGATACAATAAACTTTCTGGCCTTTCCTGTGCTAATGTCCACCGGACAGGTCGGTTAAGGTTGTTCCTGCAGGAAACATTGGTTGAGTGGGCACAAGGCCTTATCGGAAAGTTTAAAAGAAAGTTTTTGAAAGGGTAACTTATTCAATGAAACTTTGATTACATGTGCACAGGGCTATGTGCACATGTAATCAATGTTTCATTGAACCTGCCCCGTACTCGACCTAAATATTAATTTAAACAAGTATATGGCGCAAAGCGCAATAGGTGACCGCGGAGCACTTACGCCTTTACATGTAGCAAAATCCAAAAATTAAGGAAATTTTCTGCTGTGAGGGTGAACATTGCATCTCAAAAGGAAAAGTCTGTGGTTTCTCAACCATTTTCAAAAGTAAGCATATATTTAGAATCGGTATATACGACTTGTGAACAAAAAAACTCAAGTGTTATGTTCAATTATCAGCCGTTCAGCTGCTACTGATTATTGATGCTATTGTCATGCGTGAAAGTTTGTCACTCAAGAGGGCAAGTCTGTGGTTTCTCAACCATTTTCAAAAGTAAGCACAGATATGGAATCGTTATATACGACTTGTGAACAAAAAAACTCAAGTCTTCTGTGCAATTCTCAAGATGACAGGAGCTACAGTGCAAAATCTGTATATTGCAATTTTCAAACCTTTCTACCCAAAAAAGTAAAGTTTCAAATGCTCGGAAACCGGGTCTACCCCTCCAGATCTTCCTAAAATTGCATTACCTTTCAGGGAAAAATTTGTCCAGATCCGTTGAGAATTCGCCCGTTCCCAGCATTTCCAGATAAATATATATATAGGTCTATAGAGGTATATATATATATATATATATATATATATATATACCTCTATAGACCGTGGAGTGGCCCTTCGGGCCGCTCCGCGGTCAAAAATCAGGCAAAAATTATTGCGCAAGGTAAATTGTTTTGAGCATACATTTATTGATCAACAAGTAGGATTTAACATGGTGAAACACAATGGAATCAAAAGTGTGAATGACCAAATCCAGATTCCTAGTGTCGTATACATCCCGGCAACGTTTCCTTATCAATCAGCTGGCCCAGCAGGAAGTGTTTCTAATCCATGAAGAAGAAGGTCATAAAACTGTATTGGTACACCATCACCACTATGAAAACCTGCCGTTTGTGACAAGAAACCCTGCCAGGTTTTCTGACAATAGCAGTTCAGATTCTTCAGACTACGCTGCAATAGATTCACCATATCACTCAAGCAGGGATGATACCACTGAAAATCCCCAAATATTTTAAACGTACACTCGATTTTTCCTATCACGGAATATTTCTTTTCTTTCTTTTTATTGTCAATATAAATATATTTATATTGTGATGCACCACCGTTAATTTTTGACCGCGGAGCGGCCCCATATATATATAGGTCTGCAACCCAGCACCAAAAAGAAAAGAAAGTAAACATGCTAAACACAATCAAACATAAGGAACAACACACAATTACTATTACAAAAAGAGTCGCGCGAAAACTTGCTGCAGTGGATTCTCATATAAACTTCCTTTCGGCCTGCAAAGCCAACGACCTGATCCCCAAAGGACTTCGCATTAAAACAAACAAGAATGACGCCATCAGACAAAAATGGGTCCAAAAAGCAGAACGAGAAACACAAAACCACAAACTACGTGACTTCAAAGTTCAAAAAGAACATCTCTCCAAAAGACTTACTGATCTTAAACACCTATTGGCAAGAGACACACTAAATGAACGGAATGATACTATTCATCAGGAGATTGCTGCTGAATACAAGAACAAGCTGGTCCAATATGAGAAGACAAAAGCGAAAAAGTACAGGTATCTCATGGCTAATAAACAACAAGCAAACGCAGCTCTTCCTTCTAACCCATGGAAAGTGATTAACCTCTCAGGCAGGACTCTTGGGTGTAATGAAATGGAAACTCTGAACAAAGGCCCAAATTTTATACCTCATTCTCACCGCCATAACCCAATTAACATCGCCACACACCTTGTTGGTTTTGATCAATCACTCCAGAAACAAAACTACAATATGGTAACAAGAAGCGACATGCTACAAGGGCTTGTACACACCATCAAAAATAATATCAACCAAGGAAACAAGACAAAAGACAGTACGAACAAAGGTTTGCTAAGCCTGATTAAAAATGAACATGTGTACGTCCTGAAGGCTGACAAAGCCCAGTCATTAGTAGTAATGGACCAGGCTTACGTCGAATACCATCTTGAACAAACCTTCTTAAACCCAGAAAGTTATGAAAAAGTTGATGAACGAGCATGGAAACGTAGCAATGAAGCATATCAAACGCTCATAAAACAAATCTTTCTTGACAATTTGGATACTATTAAGGGAAAGGGAAAGGCAAAAATAACCGCTCTGAAAAATAACAACAACAACAGGTATGTGGAATACATTAGCCTCCAAAAAAGCGCCGGCCTACCAGGGAGTGCATACATCATGCCAAAAACGCATAAATTCAATGAACCTCCAAAGAACAACAACGACATAGACACTTGGAAAGCAAACTTGAAATTTAGACCAGTGCTACCAGGCTTCCACGCAATACAGGCTGAGGCTTCTAAAAAGATCAGTCAAATAATCAACAACTTACTACCACCTCTGTCCAGAATCAAAAATGGTTATGAATTCATTGAGAGGATAAAGGAAGATTCCCCCTTTCCCATGAAATCCAGAATGGTCAGTTTGGACTTTGAACAGCTTTACCCCAGCATTCCTGTCAAAGAATCTATAGGTATCCTACTACGCAAGCTACATATTTCTAGGTACTGGAAAGAGAAAACATCTTTAGAGCCGGATGAAATTTGCCAAATATTAAGCTATTGCACAGAGAACACTTATGGATGCATCGAAACAGGAGGTGTTAAACAGTACTTCAGGCAGAAGAAAGGTCTTCCGATGGGCGCCTCACACAGTGGTCCTCTTGCTGACATCTACTTGGAACATTGGGAAAGAAACATTAAACAGGAAGCGAGTGAACACAACATTACTATACACTGCTACTACAGATATGTGGACGATTCCTTTATGGTGATCACTGATGAAGACAACCAGTGGGAGCATTTTGTCCGACACCTAAACCAGAAATGCGAATCACTAAAAGTTACCTGGGAGGAAGAGAAATATGGATGTCTGCCCTTCTTGGACGTTAATGTAAGACGCGGAATACAACTGAACGATGATGGCCGTGATCAATGGTACCCTATTACCTCAGTTTACCGCAAACCATGCAACACCAACTATGTCATGCCCTTTGACTCGTGTGCACCTTTGTCCTATAAACTATCTTCACTTCGTAGCGAAACCCACAGAGCTAAAAAATACTGCAGCAACACCCACCTACTGGACACTGAAATAAAGTACCTCATCCAGAAATACAAATCTTATGGCTACCCTGCATCCATCATACATAAAACAACAAACAAGATCTTGCATGAGAGAGAATCGGCTATCTGCTTAGGTAACGATGAGCGAGAATGCATTAACGTCAAAACGCCATACTTCAATGAGAAAACCCTGTTTGAACAAAAAAACACTGTACGCCCTGGATATATACGGATAATCCCAACTACAGGACCAAAACTATGGCACCTTTTAGGCAGCAGACCAAAATGCAAATATGAAGACAGGCTGCAGACAAACGTTGTATACCAAATTAAGTGCAAATGCAACAAGATGTATATAGGTGAGACCAAAAGGCACCTGGAATCAAGAATCAAGGAACACAAAAGCAATTGGTGCAACGATAGCCAACATAATGTTTTCAAAGATCATCAGGGGAGTAATCATGGTCCAGAATTTGACTCCGCTAAGGTAATACATAAGTGTAACCAGCAACATGAATGCAAAGCAGCAGAGGCCCTATGCATCAAAATGAATGAAACTCGAGTGATTGTTGACCTAACCAATGTACAAAGACAGCATGACATTCCAAATGGTGTTCTACCACTACTACGTCCTAATACAGCACACTAAAATATCTTGGAATCATATTTGGTTTTAAATGTCTATATTTAACTTTTTTAATAGTTATTATTGTGTTTGTTCTGACAAGTGTCAGAAATCTATTGTTACTGAGGAAGAAGGTTATACTTCGAAACGTCTAAATTTCATGTGAATAAATCACTACTGTGCTTACATTTTGGAAAGAGTATATATATACGTATCAGGACAAAAGTTGAGTAACCTCTATAGACTTCTTCTTGACTGGTGCAGGACTTCTTCTTCTGCAGGACTTCTTCTTCTGCTAAAATGGATTACTTATAGACTACATTGCCCTCACTCAGCCAAGATTTTGTATCAATCCCATGTTCCTAGCAGGTAACTAGCAGATAATATTTCTTACAGATGATGACATAATTGTTTGGTGCTTTATCAACAACTATAACGATATATTGGTCATGTAATTCTCTTAATACTTTGCTGTTGTTGATTATTTTAGATTTGTCTGGTTCATTGTCATTATCTATCAAAAAATTTTAACGATTTTTGAACTGCTGCCAAGGACTTGACCTGGGGGCAGTACTAAGTAGTCACCCCAAAAAGTGGTGTGAGGCTATATATATATAAGTATGTTAGATGAAATACCTCGACGGTTTCTCAACCAAATTTGCTCATTTTTTCAGGGAATGTCAGAAATGTTGGCCGCTCGCGGCCCTGCTTTAGGAGCTTGGCAGAAATAATCTTTTCTCAAGTTACAACCCAAAAACCTAATGTTTCAATGGCCAAAATGTGAGTAAAGTGTTTCTCAGCCCATCAGCCTGATGTTTCAAAAACCGAAAAATTGAATTTCGGGATTCTGTTATTTTGAAATCGGCCTCATGCTGTGCACTATCATTCTGACCATAAAAATCCCTTTTGAATGGCTTTTTAATCATGAAAAAAGGTTCAGTAGAACCAAAGTTATGCCATTTTTGAACTGCCGCCCAGGACTTGACCTGGGGCAGTACTAAGTATTCACCCCAAAAAACCCCTAAGTCCCAGACCCCTTATTTCAGGAAAAATCATCAGACTGGGTAGCTTTCTTTCGATACTTTAATCAATTATAAGGGCGGCAGTTCATCTCATGGGTTCAGCCACTTTGTGCAAATGAACCCCATGTTATACTAGTTATAAAGTAGCTTGAACCTTTCAAGATATGGCTTGAGTTATTTGACCGGTTTCCAAATGTATTTTCCTATCCAATTGACAAGTCGTGTGAGAGCATTTTCAATAGCTTTATCAACTTTCAACCAATCTAATCGTGTTCTTAGTTGGTAATTGGCACCTTTTTGAAATATCTCTTTGAGTGTGTTCTCAATAAAATCCAAATTACCAATTATAATATGATTTGCTGGTTTATAATTATATGGACTTTTATATGGACTCATGAAAGTTGGTCACTCAAGAGGGTAAGTTTGTGGTTTCTCAACCATTTTCAAAAGTAAGCACATATTTGGAATCGCTATATATGGCTTGTGAACAAAAAAACTCAAGTCCTCTCTTCAATTCTTAGCCATTCAGATGTTACTGATTATTGATGACATTGCTGTGCATGAACGTTTGTCACTCAAGAAAGTAAGTCTGTGGTTTCTCAACCATTTTCGAAATTAAGCACAGATTAGGAATTGCTATACATGACTTGTGAACAAAAAACTCAAGTCGTCTGTGCAATTCTTAGCCGTTCAGCTGTTACTGATTATTGATGACATTGCCATGCATGAAAATTGGTCACTCAAGAAAGTAAGTCTGTGGTTTCTAAACCATTTTCGAAAGTAAGCACATATTTGGAATTGCTATATATGACTTGTGAACAAAAAAACTCAAGTCCTCTGTTCAATTCTAAGCCGTTCAGATGTTACTGACTGTTGATGACATTGCCATGCATGAAAGTTTGTCACTCAAGAAAGTAAGTTTGTGGTTTCTCAACCATTTTCAAAAGTAAGCACAGATTTGGAATTGCTTTATACGACTTGTGAACAAAAAAACTCAAGTCTTCTGTGCAATTCTCAAGATTACAGGACCTACAGCGCAAAAACTGTATACTGCAATTTTCAAGCCTTTCTACCCAAATAAGTAATGTTTCAAATGACCAGATTCCGGGTCTACCCCTCCAGATCTTCCTAAAATAGCATTACCTTTCAGGAAAAAAAAGTTTGTCCAAATCCGTTGAGAATTCGCCCAGGGCCAGCATTTCCATATATATATATACGTATAAGGACAAAAGTTTAGTAACCTCTATAGACCGCGGAGCGGCCCTTGGGCCGCTCCTCGGTCAAAAAGATACAGACGCAAAAACATCAAAACAAGTCACTACTAGAGCACCAGAAAAACAGCAAAAACCACAACTACCGTCAAGCAGAGTCAACATTAATGTCCCCAACCCCAAAGCAACAAAAAAGTGCAGAAATGCCCAAGGAATATTTAAAAACTCTTGAGATTTAAAACTATCTTGAAAAACGAGGATATAAGATAGGGCTCTGCATTGGAGAAGGAACATTTGCCAAAGTTAGACAGTGCAAAAACTCCCAAAACATGACTGTAGCTGCTAAGATAATTGATATTGCAAACCAATAGAACTCAAAATCATTTCTAAATTGAAGCATAACAATGTCATCAATGTCATAGAATCGTTTAAAAAAACATGCAATTCAATGTGATGGAGTTTGCACCAAAAGGCACCAATAAAAAATCAGTTTATTGCCCTTCGTAGAAGATTTGATGATTGTTCAACCAATGATACAGTAGATAAACTATAAGGGGAAATTTATTCTCCACTAATTTACTTGCATGATACAGTGAATGTGGTACACGGATATATGAAATGTAAAACCATATTTTTGGGCTCTGGAATGGAATTCAAAATAGGAGATTTTGGATTTGCAGGGGAAGATGGACCAAATGACCTATTGAAATAATTTTGTGATTTCAAAGCATACGCCAGTCCAGAACTCATAGCACAGGAACCCTACAAAGGAAGACAAGCTTATATTTGGGCTGTTGGATAAATTTTTTTCATTGCTCTTACAGGCTGTATGCCTTATGATGAAAAGGAAAATGCACAAAACATGATTATAAAACGAAAAGAACAATCCTATTTGCCAGTAAATAATCGTTTTACCAACCCACTTGACAAGGCATTTATGTCGTCACTTCTGAATCCGCAGCCATTCTGTCAACCGAAAGCCACAGAAGCACTCGACCACTTATGGTTTTCTAGTGATCCCCTGAAACAAGAACCGGGCATATTCAGATGAAATTTAGATGTTTCATTAAATGCAGATGTTTACTTCTGATATTTATTGTGTCTTCAAGTGCAACTTACATAATTTTATTTCATAATATATTTGATTTGATGCAGATTATGATTGAATATTTTAATTTTGCCATTATAATCTTGCCACTTGAGTACATACTTGTGCAATGAGGTCGTTGACAAGCACACATCTCTGCCAATGTCCGCTCCTTCTCTCAAAGAATTTTACCGATCTAAATGAGCAGGTCAGCAATCTGCTCACTTCTTATGCGACCCTTTCTGTCAATGACCGCTACACCCACCACACTTTTGGTTGTGGGAGTTGTGAAGAAGGTTTCAAAGTTTGTAATTTCATCTCCTCCATTAGACCTTATTTGCCGAACAACTCAAGCTCTTCTGCACATGTTTTTGAACTTTATGGATACGTTAATCAGTTATCTGCACATCATCCTCAGTAGTGGTCTTCGATGTGGTCTCTGTGGTGCTCATAGTGGTCTCCTGTCTAGTTGTCGTAGGTTTCGTGGTCTTCACAGTGATGCTTGTCGGCTCATTTGTGGTCTTTGTTGTGGGCTCACTGGTGCCGTTGTGGTTTGATGAGTCGTTGTGGCAGGCGTACTGGTACTAGGCCTCCTAGATGTTGTAGTAGTGCTCGTCGTTGATTTAGTAGTCCTTTTTGTGGTCATAGTCCATGATGCAGTAGCTAGGAAGGTCTCAGTTGACGATGTAGTAGGAATTACCTTGGTGAGGGGCACGGAATTTCCCATAGTGAATTTGAATTCATTCAGTCAAACTAAGTCCAGTCAACTTTTTTCAGTCCAGTTTCTAGTAAGCTTAAATAGATGTTGATTAGGGTTGCAGCTATATACATATGATGTCTTCGTTCCAGTGCTGAGAAATAATATGTTTATTCTATCCAAAGTGTAAGCACAGTAGTGAAATGATCACAAAAATTCTAAACGTTTCGAAGTTTTATCTTCTTCATCAGTAAAATTAGATTTCTGACACTTGTCAGAGCGAACAATGTAAAAACTATTAAAAATAATATAAAGTAAAGTAACATAGGAAATAGATGGTTTTAAATTCGAAACGTTTAGAATTTTTGTGATCATTTCACTACTGTGCTTACACTTTGGATAGGATAAACATATTATTTCTCAGCACTGGAACGAAGACATCATATGTATATAGCTGCAACCCAGCAACGGACAGATTACAAGGTAAGATGTTGATTAATATTTGAAAAGATGGGTAGTCAATACAAACCAATACCGCAACAAATTACAACCATTAGTTTGCACTGAATCGCAGTAATATCAGTAATAATGAAAAATAAATCGGAGGAAGACGACGATATGTCGATGTAAAAAATAACGTTGTATTGAGAAAATAACGTTGTTTAAAGGACAAACGACCTAATTTACACCATCCTGAAATCTGGCTTTAATGGGCAAAATATATTCGTCTGGGGTAGTATATCTTGCAAGCATACTCAGTTTTTTCAGTGTCGACTGAAAATTTTTAGAAAAAAAATTCCAAACTTTCATGTGTTATAGCATGGGGCAAAGTGCAAAAAAATCATTAAAAATTTAATTTTGAATTTCCTCTTTTCTCCGCTTAACAGTGGCAGCAAATTAGTAAAATCAAATATTTAAGCCAAAAAAAAGAGCGAAATCGATGTTCTGTGGCGCGTGCAGCCTGAAAACTGGTTAAAATGGCTATTTTTTGAGGAATTTTGATGTCTTTTCCAAATTTACCAATCTTAAATTTTTTTTATGTAATTGAAAGCCTGATTTTTGAATTGTAAGCCAAAAAATTGACCCATAAACATTAACATATGTCTAAATTAATTTAAAAAAATTTTAAATAATTTTTACCCCATCACAATTAGCCATAAAATCGTGTTTATAAACGTTTTTCTGAATACTCATTCATAACTTGTATTAAGAGCTTGTGTCTGTATACCAAAGTTTTAGAGCTTGTCAAGACGGTTCCAACCGTGGTCGAATCATAGTATAGCAGGAGTTATGATCTTTTTAGTAATGCCTAGTATCAACTTTTTCAATTTTTGGTCGGTTTTTGGGTCACGCGGTTCGGCGCGGTCATTTTTGACTCCGTTTTCTGACCTAAATCGATGTCTCACATCAAAATACACCCAACCTTGTGTTACCCAGTGTTGCCCCAACTGAAACTTTTTTTAATGAATTTTTTTTGCCTTTTTGAGCCATGCCCCATGTTGTAGCATAGGAAAATTTCGGAATTTTTAATTCCGGAATGGAAATCTTACAGCCAAAACGCTATACCCTTGCAAGCTAAGCACGTCAACCGCTATCATTAAAAAAATAATGAGCGGAATCGGTGATGGTGTCAACCCATGGTGTTTTCCCTTTAAGACACACGTGGGGCTGAAGACTTCACTGCACTACACACCATCTTATCCTGCTTCACAAATGCTATCTCATCTCCCCCCGCAAAGCTCAGCCAATGGATGTTTTCCCCCAGAGAAACAGGAATGTTCGCACGGTTGCTTTACTGTTTACGTTTGCTTTACAGTTTACTGCTCTAATGCTGCAGCTGCTCTTTTCCCCTCTTTTTTTCAGGACACCACTATGATTGCT
Source organism: Ptycholaimellus sp. GST1_10 (assembly GCA_030248095.1). Classification (NCBI taxonomy): domain Eukaryota; kingdom Metazoa; phylum Nematoda; class Chromadorea; order Chromadorida; family Chromadoridae; genus Ptycholaimellus; species Ptycholaimellus sp. GST1_10. The sequence goes on from JASANA010004506.1 coordinate 15,259, forward strand.
GCTCAGTTGCAACTCATGAATTTTGCAACCCTTGCTTTTTGCAACCCTTGCTGTGATTACCCTCTTTGTATGTAAATATTCATCAAACCAAGTAATTTACCTACCCATTGTCCTAATGACATGATATGAATCAGAAAGCATAATGGGAAACTGTATCCGTAAAAAGCAATTTACTAATAAAACGAAAAACATTAATACCATTCCACCACTTTACTACATTGAAAAACCAACAAATTTAAACAATTAAGGTAAATCTAAGCGGTGCAGTCACGGTGGCTATCCTTATTTTTCATGCGCTCAAACCTAAAACGGAAGGCAATTGAAAATGATTCCTACCATGAAAGCAGAAAATGAAGCTAAAAAAGAACAAGCTAGCATAGATCATATTACTTCAGCGAAATCCGCGATGAAAATCCCTTCACATCCATTTAAATCACTAGCTGATACTGATAAGACTCATGATGGAATGGGCAGTGAAAAATCAATTTTCAATTTGTCCAGCTCAATAAATAAGCACAAGCATACATTGAACTCGCATTACATGGACCCATTGTTAAACTATCAACAAAGCAAAAGAAAATTTATCAGCAACGCAAAATGATAGCACCAAACCAAGTCCAAAGTCGACATACATGGATGCCCTTATTGATCAATTTCTTCCCAATAGTGCAGTTATCAAAAGAAGCGGTGAACATTTAACTGACCCCACAGACAAAGCAACCCTGGAAATATGAATCCAGCATTTTCCTCTGACCTTTCATAAACATCCTTTTAAACCTAAAATATTTTGCGATTTTCTATCATATTGAATATTAAGATCTTTCAAACAATTATAATAAATAAAATTATTTTTTCAATTTTCTGTGATCTATCTTTCGCTTTAAGAATAACTAGATTTATATTCATTTTTGTATCTTAAGGTCCTGTAATGAAATGATGCTAGCCTATGAACCCATGTTGCCATTTCGAGGAATTGCTAACACTTATCCTATTTAATTAAATATCGAATTCGTCTAATACGTACTACGTACTGTCTAATAGATTTTAAGTTAGTCTCACAGTTAAAGGTCATTTTGTTGACAAGCAAGAGAAAGGAAGGAACCTCAACTGCTGAAAAAGAAGAAGTGGCATGGCATTCCCTAAGGAATAGATATCGCAGTACATGCATAAAAGAAAGTGGA
>JASANA010004507.1:0-12367 GCA_030248095.1 Ptycholaimellus sp. GST1_10
AATTATGGCTCTCTTTGTCTTTCTCGCACTCTGCTATGCGTACTCAGCAGTTGCAGTAAGTTCTGGAGCATCTGCTCTGACAAAATTTCACAACTTGTATCAAGCGACATTTCATACCTCTTTTTTCACATGGAATTAAATTATTTTGCAGAAATATTTTTAATTTCTAATCATTAATTTAATTTTTTTAAATGTTTTATATATTCATGGTGTAGTTTTGACGCTGCTCAGACCGTCGAATTTTTTTCCACTACTGTCCAAAAAATCTCTCATCCACATTGCAGGAAATCGAGGATTCAGCTGCGATTTCCGAAATCAACTCTGCTGCTCGTCGTATTCAAAATATGAGTGCACGAATTGAAGAGCTAACCGATGCCTTGCGTTTGGGACCCTGACCTTTTTCATAGGGATAAACTATTCAAATAACTGCAATATAAATCTACCATTCAGTGTCTTTTCTTGGTTTTTTTGTTTAATTTTTTGCTAAACAAGCTTGGGCAAATATCTCTTGCTGGAATTGATTTGATCAATCTTATCATGCAAATATCATTGAAATTGAAGAAGCTTGCGCAGACTGCTGCATCAATGCGACGCACAACTGCGTGAATGAATTCTCCGATGCCTGTGAAAACGCGAGCAGATCCACGGCAGAGGCAATGGAGGCCAAGAAAAACGTCTCCAAAAGCGGAAAGCGTTCATATTCTTCCCAGCCATTTTTTACCCTGCCACCGCGCAGGTCAAATATTCCAGCCTGCCTGGTGTGGACGGAGCTGCCGTTTTTTGCCCAAAACGATGCGGACAAAGCCAGCAATCTTGACTACTACAACGACTACTACGAAGGCCGCATTGGCTTCACACTCGAAGGGCTAGGTACCGCCTCCTTTGACCAGTCGATTCTTTGGTGGATGGGAGTCAGCATAGATGTATGAGGTGGGGGCGGTAGGGCTCAGGCTTGTCAGGGGGAGCTTTGCCGCAGACGGGACAGGTCTCTGCCAGAACTTTTCACCTGGCAGGCCCTCAAAACAAAACAAAGTTCAATTTTTTGCAATTTTTTACAAAAATTTTCCCTAAAGAGTCCTGTGCCTCGCGAAAGAAGTAAATTTGTCCTCTATATCGCTTAGTTCTGCAGTTCCAGATGTCTTTTTTGTATTTCTGTGTGTGTCAGACATAGGTCCATGTCCATTCCCCTGAAGACCCAACGCTCTTAAAAGCGCTTCTCCACGGCCCCTCAAACACATACGCGAACTCCCCCTACCATTTGACACCCTACACAAGGATGGATTGTAGGCAACAACTGCGCCAATGTAGCTAATGACCGAAGCCCCTACTGTTTCGTGAAGGATGAGTGGGGAGCTATGGCAAACGAATACTGCTACGACCCATGTCCTAAGTCTAATCCATGGGATTGAAAAGTGATACTTCTTTGATACTTGAAGGCCCATATAAATTTTGTGACGCAATTATAAGAAAATAGCATGCGAAGACTGATGGTATTTTTGTTGCCTAGTATTCGTAAGCTTTCCCATCTTTAACCACGCATGCTCCTGTTGGCATCAACCAAGCTTTAGGCCATAGCAAATCGCCCCATTTTCCCGGCAGTCGCTCTATAAATGGGGCAGAAGAACCGGCCAAATTTGCTCCTTCAATAACAAGCCAGGACAAGAGCGGCAGCGGCTCAGCAATTGAGTGAGAGGCGTTAGATGCAAACATGGGCTATGGAAGCTTCAGAGACAGCAGTTGAGTGAAGTTGAGCCAAAGCAGCGAGCAGGGTGAGGTTGAGCCGACGCTGCTGCTGAATGCAGGCCCAAGCAGTGGCCATGCCGGAGGTCTGCCCCAGCGACAGACTGCCTTGGTGCAAGTGAACCAGGGCACTACGCTCCAAGCTCATCGTTTCCACCGTCCAGGCGAACCGCTCCGGCATGTGCCTTCACATTAAGCTCATCATGACTTCAAAGAAATAAATTGATTGTCAAACTGACTGTTATAGAACAACCTAGGTATTGAAAAGAACTGCGATTTATAGCCTTTGCCTAAATTCGACGAACTTGGCATAACTCTTGGGTTTATGAGGACCGATTAAGTGCTACCGAGATGTGAAGAAAAGTTAATTTCAGACTCTCATACGAAAATGCAAAAACGAATATACAACTTGTCTCTGAAGGTAAAAACTAGCTGCAAGCAAGACTTGGAGATTTTGGCTGCAATTACATAGAAGCGGAAAAACTAAGAGACCGAGGGTGATTCCAGCGCTTTAAACCTGCGTTGCATGGAGCACATCTTGGCAGCGATTCCCGTAATGAGCACATCATCATTGACAAATTCTGCCAGCCATTCAGACTTAAAATCCAATTTAGCCACCTGCTGCACGTATGCAAAGTGCAATACGTAGCCCAGACCTTCAAATCGCCTCACCCTACTTCAAATACAAGTCCAAACAAACTGCCAACCAGAGCAGTATGGAGGATAAGTTGAATTGGGCCATGCCTTGAAGGACGTAAAATATTTGTTGCTTCGCTCTCGCATTACAGGGGCTTCCGTGGACCAGCAAAAGCCGTAAATTGCAGGATGCTTTGCTGCTTTTATTTCTCCCTAGAAGCTCATTTATGGCATCAGCGACTCTGCATTTTGAGCATTGGTATACTAGATGGGTCAGGAACCCTTCTAGCCTTCATTCTGACTTGATGATGGTTGCCGCCCTTGATTACAGTGTTAAAAGTTATTAAAGTTATTAATTAACGAAACATTGATTATCTGAGTAATAGGGTTTCGTTGCTATTACATGTGGTTACTTGATCCGTTTTCATTAAACAAACCGTTTTTAATGCTTTCTGAGCTTTAGTATGTATATTAAACTTTAATTTAGTGAAACATTAGTTGTTGAGTAGGGCCAAATTAATGCCGGAGCCTTTCGCCCAGCGCTGTAAATTTTCTAGCTGTTTTTGTAAAAAATGAAGTGCATTTCTGAACGATTTAGGCTCTTCGGCATTTTTTAAAAAAAAGAGCACTGAAAACGACCTTAAAATGACTGAGAACGAGCAGTTTATAAAAAGCAACTTTCAAAATTTTTTTCAACCGTCATCCGGGCCCCCCTCTCTTTAACCCCTTCCTGCCCACTCCATTATATAGTATGTCAATATAGTCTCGATGATGGCATTAAACGGGATATGCATTGAACTGAAAAATTTAAAGGGCTAACCAGAAGTTGACCAGCATTTTCCGGAATAACCAGAGTATCGTGATCAAGAATCAGGAGATAAGAAGGCAAATAGTGTTCGCAAATATCTTTTAGCCGAGCCCACCAGGATATGATTGACATTCCTTTGATGCTGCCGGCTCGATAAGTATCCTTTAAAAAAGAAGACCCTTGTTTCACTGCAGTCTCTTTTGAAGCTATGTCTCCCTCAAAATACACTCAAGAAATGGCTCATTTATATTATGCTTATTCTGTCGATGTTCAGGCAATTGATTATACTTACCATATCATAATTCTTAAAACAAAAGCAGGGCGTGATGAAGCTGTTAAAGGAGTTTAAAAATATTTTGGGCGAAATGAAGCAAGAGGCACAAGTAACATTGAATGGGTTCTGGAGAATGTCTCTATGGAGTTGTGCTTCTTCATCGAGCAGTCTCTGCTCAACTTCGCCATCAGCCTGGCCGAATGCGAAGACGGTGCTGATTCTATACCGTTCTCTCAGCTCCCGACTGAAACTTTGCCGAACTAGACTGCGAAGGCTCTGCTCACTTGGCACCGATTTGATAGCCAAGACTGCTAGAGCACCTTCAAGAACCATTCGGCATTCATCGTCCCATCAAATATAAGAATGAAAAAATAAATTAAATGAAATTAAATGAAATTTAAAAAATGAAAAATATAGCAGGAAAAATGCATGAAAGAAGATATTGGAAAAATCGTTAAAAAGGTCCAAAATTGAATGCCATTCCACGAGATGGTAACAATAGTTCCTGAAATGGCGACCAACCCGGAAAGCAGGTTCTTGGTTGATGCAAGGCCCTTGAGCCTTGCGGCCGTCTCCAATGCTACAGACTGGCAAAGCCAATTTGGTGTCTATCATAGGCTAGGTAGAGAACTGCCAACAGGAGAAATAACGGGAAAGCATGACCCCGTTTGATGGGAAAAGTGAGCATTCCTCAATTTTTAGCACAAATAGGGCTGCTTAGCTGATTGTTTTCAGCCTACAATTTCTCAGAGTTTGGCAACCCAACACAGAAATGAGGGAGTGAAATTGCTTGTAACCGAGAAAGGTCGTTGCTCGGCAAATGGGCATTTGACATTCTCATTTAGCAGTAAACTCATTTTTACTTTACACCCTGTTTTATGGCTTTGACTAAGTCTCTAGTTTTCGCTTAGGATCCGGATTGGTATAAATCCTTATTTAGCAGTAAATTCACTTTTACACGGCTTTTATGGCCTTTTTCTGGATTCGACTAAGTCTCTAGCTTTGGCCTAGCATCAGGCCTGGGATTAATCAACCAACTGCGGGGTGGGTTCATATTTTAACGGGGACATGTATGCTCCAAAGGCTCAGACTGCCAGACAATGTTTTGTCGGCTTCTATTAGAAGCAATAATAATGCATATGCTTTATGCCATAATTACGTTATGATTACACAACAATTTTGCCATAATTATGCTTTGATTATGCTATAACTATACTCTTCATTTTGTTCCCAATTCCAGTTAATGCCGATGCTGCCAGACAGCATCAATTTCATTTTTTGAGCATCTGTCTGGCCTCTGGTCCCTTAAAACCAGGCTCCTGCAAGCTTTCGTACCAGTGGCTTCAATCTCATTCCAGCGGCAGAGCAGTCTTGGAGAGGCAATGAAGCTCACCTGTTGGCTGCTTTTCCCGCTCCTGGGCCTCGTCATTGGAGGTTACGAACGAGATTCCAAATTTAAAACTATTTAAGAGACGTTTCACATAAGGCATCCAAAGTTGCTGGAAAAGTGAAATTTTTGAGTTGACATACTGTATGAACAGGATTGTAGAGTAAGTTTTTGCGATCTCTCTCCCGTTGAAATTTTTCAAAAAGACAAATCCTAGCCCGAGATATGATCAAAAACGTTAAGGCAGTCAAAAAAGGGGCCAATTTTTGGCAACTGAAGATTAGCGACTATTTAGGGCTCATAGATCCAAATAAAAAAGTTTTGACCCAGACTTATGCACATCATTTTGAAGCTTAGGGTTAGGCAAAACTGATTATGTTCAAAAATATTTGCAGAAACTGACCTGAGGCCAGAAATCAGCCCCAAAGTGCCAAAAATTGATACAACTGAACATTGTCAAAAATGAGGTTTTTGGCGATTTTCTCAATTTTTTACTAGGAAGTGCCCCCAAATTTACCTCATTTTTGAATTTTCCATAAAATTTGCAATCTTTTGATACCCGTCTTATATGCAACCGAAGAAGCATATATGAGCTACAGCCTTACAATTTCAGTCACTTCAAAAATTGCCCTATGTTATAACATAGGAGGCTTTGGCTATGGGAAAATTTTTCCACTAAAAAACTTCCTGCTCTTCCAAAAATCAATATTAATCAAATTCCTTTTCAGGGTTGCTTAATCTAATCCTTAGGCACATTTTGGTGCAAAAACATTACTGGTTGTGTCTGAATTTTTCTATAACTGGGCCCCATTTCGATAGTGATGCCGAATTTAGCCCTATGTTATAACATAGGCAAAAAATGGTCAAAAAAAATTTTGCCTTGAAAATTCATTCTAATGCCCAAAATTCAAAGACCTGGCTCAGGTTCATCTAAAAATATCATTATTTGCTGAAGTTTTATCCTTTAAGGCCGAATAAAGGATGCAAAAATTTACAAATTTTATGCCTAAAATAGGCATAAATTAAGACAGTTAAAAGTCACTGTTTTCAAAAAAGTGGCCATAAATATGATATTTTTAGATGAACCTGAGCCAGGTTTTTGAATTTTGGGCATTAGAATGAATTTTCAAGGCAAAATTTTTTTTGAGCATTTTTTGCCTATGTTATAACATAGGGCTAAATTCGGCATCACTGTCGAAATGGGGCCCAGTTATAGAAAAATTCAGACACAACCAGTAATGTTTTTGCACCAAAATGTGCCTAAGGATTAGATTAAGCAACCCTGAAAAGGAATTTGGGTTATATTGATTTTTGGAAGAGCAGGAAGCTTTTTAGTGGAAAAATTTTCCCATAGCCAAAGCCTCCTATGTTATAACATAGGGCAATTTTTGAAGTGACTGAAATTGTAAGGCTGTAGCTCATATATGCTTCTTTGGTTGCATATAAGACTGGTATCAAAAGATTGCAAATTTTATGGAAAATTCAAAAATGAGGTCAATTTGGGGGCACTTCCTAGTAAAAAATTGAGAAAATCGCCAAAAACCTCATTTTTGACAATGTTCAGTTGTATCAATTTTTGGCACTTTGGGGCTGATTTCTGGCCTCAGGTCAGTTTCTGCAAATATTTTTGAACATAATCAGTTTTGCCTATCCCTAAGCTTCAAAATGATGTGCATAAGTCTGGGTCAAAACTTTTTTATTTGGATCTATGAGCCCTAAATAGTCGCTAATCTTCAGTTGCCAAAAATTGGCCCCTTTTTTTGACTGCCTTAACGTTTTTGGTCATATCTCGGGCTAGGATTTGTCTTTTTGAAAAATTTCAACGGGAGAGAGATCGCAAAAACTTACTCTACAATCCTGTTCATACAGTTTGTCAACTCAAAAATTTCACTTTTCTAGCCCTTCAACAGGATATCTAACAACTTATGTGAAACGTCTCTTAATTTGAAATTTTACCTGTTTTTGCCAAGCTGCAGCGTCCAAAAAAGGCTTGCACAATGCGCAGCTTCGATAGGAAGATAAATATCACTAAAAAGTTTTGAGCTGCAACAAACATGAAAAACCAATTTTTGACAAAAAAATGTGTTAGATCTATTAAGGAAAGCTTTCGGCCATAGTGGGATCATAGGTGTCCCTACTTAAAAAAGGAACCCCCCGGAGTTGGTTAATTTTACCCCCCCCCCCCCCCCCCCCCCCCCGGTCGGGTTTTTCCAGGTCAAAGTTGGTTGGTTGGTGCGGGTGCCCCACCCGACCCCCCCGGGGGCCCCCACCTCCCACCGGTGGGGGTTATTTGGGGGTTGGTCAAAGTTTGTTGATTACTTGGAGCATTGAGTAAAGTTTGCATAATAGAGGGATATATAAGGAAAAATTTCAAAAAATTGGTCGGTTGGGAGGACCGGGGGCCCCGGGGGGTACCTTCCAGCCAAGTTGGTTGGTTGGTTTGACACCAATTTGGAATTGTTGGTTGTTGGTTGGTTGGTTGAGACCGGGGGGGGGGGGGGGGGTCCCAGACAAAAAGTTGGTTGCTCCGGGGGGGGGGGAGGGGGGAGGGGGGGGGGGAGGGGGGGACACGTTTGAGTGATATGGAGGCACACATTTTCAAAACATTTCAAATGGAGAATTGCGCAAATGGGGGATTGTGAACTGTCAGGCTGCAGCAGCACGATAAACAGTAACTGCATATTTTGCAGAAGACTATCTCGCACCTGGAGATGGGACCTGCTATTATGAAGCAGAGCCCGTTATTGCACCTATGGTAATCGCATCTCCTCCAGTAGAGCATAAAATGGTAAAACATTTCATGACTATCTAATTGCTGAACTTAATGATGTGTAGAAGTGTCAATGGATTTTTCCTTCTGGCCACATCTATACAGTTTTAGTGCTCCACTTCTACACTGATTTCCCATTTGACAGTGTTAACCTATACTCCAACTGCACAAATGAAACGTTCTCTTTCGGTTTTGAGTCCTTGAACTGGTCATTTTTTTGCTTTTAGGTTGTCAGGTCCTTATGCAGCAGGCACGACTTTTGACATCAATGCTATGACCAACGACTTCGTTTTGACATACACCACGGAAGGCAGTATTTCCGGTGGTGCTGGATGGGTGTTACGTATAGATGTGCAAGACCAAGAACCTGCCAAAGATCTTCAGCCTGGAGATGGAACCTGCAGTTCACCAGAATACTTTTCACAAGCACCCATTACAATCGCTTCACCTCCACCGGAGACGTATCTGGTCAGCATCAAATATTTGTTCATTTGCTGAATTCTGTGGACCTTAGGATGCCTGCGGGTGGGCATTTCCTTCTGGCCGAAATTACACTGTTACAGTGACGACATTTAACACTGAACCCAACACAACTGGTGTCATTTTCCAGACTGACGATCGATCTATTTATTTTGAGTAATTTTTTGTTTTTGTCTCCTTGAACAGGTGATTAGATTTCATTTTCAGCCTATCAGGCGTAATTGAAGAAGGCACTACTTACGAGATCAATGCTGAAAACAGCAGTTTGAACATATTTTACTTCGGCGATACAGTGAATCCACCGAATGGGTCGAATGGATGGGTGCTACGCGTAGACAAGGCCAGCACCAGCTCTAACTGCCCCGTCGGCGAGCCCAGCTCAGGTTCCTTCATCCAATTGAACTAAGATATTGCACAATTTTTGAAAACATATTTTTGTTCCATTTTGAGCTATAGGGTTACTTGAAAGAAACCTAAAACGTATTTACAGCTCAGTAGTGGCCAGTTAAAATTAAGCTCAGACATGACACTGGGGTAGCGATTGTGCGAGTGGAGCCCTTTGATGCCATTTGATGGGAGAAAATAGATTTACTTTTGGGTGAGTTGATGGTACCAGTCGTTTTTCAATAACAATCAAGGGCTAAGGCGCGTTTTGTGAGAAGAACACGAATGGCCCAAGGGCTGAGACCCATGGTCTATTGACCCCTATTTTTTATGATGGGAATCAAAAGTGCAATATGAAAGAAGTAAAAGTCATGCTAATACTTGGGGTCGAAACTCAATATCCAGGGCAGGGCAGCTCTGCTAAATTGGAGGTCAGAAAATTTGAGTTTTTGGCGATTTTTCTCCTATAACTCAAATTTCAGACTCATTTCATTCCCGAAAGTAGGCAAGTTGGGTATGGATCAATTTGAGTACATCTGCTGTACACAGCTGTGTCAATAGTTATTTGATTTTCGGCAATTTTTTACTATAGGTGCATTTACTAATTGTTCATGGTTTTATCCAGCTCTAAGCGAAACCTACGCAGTTGCTTTTCTAGTTTGCATTCAGCTTTAAGGCTTTGCAAGCGAAGCCTACGCAGTTGCCACTATACAAATTCTTTTGACTAAGCCTAAGCCTTTTATAAAGTCAGTATACCATGTGTTTGATGTACCCAGAATAAATGTACCTATTGTAAAAAATAGCCTGATTTTCCACTAAAAATTGGTTATTGCGCCAAGGCCCGCTTATACAGTTACCCCATTTTTCGTCCGTCTGTCCGCATATATATGTGTGTGTGGTTCCAGAGCCCGGACTCGATGGTTTTTCAACGAAATTGGCTGAAATTTTGCATGAAGGTCCGTCTGGGTGGTCGCTAGGAGGGTTTTTCTGCGCATGGCGTCATTTTGATTGGTTCTGGGTTTATGATCTAAAAACCTCGAAAATGGGGGCATTGAAATTCGAAAAAGCTTTGAAAATTTGCATTTTATTACTTTTTAAATATCATTTAAAATGCCTCAGAAACCAAAACTAAACTTATACCATTGTGACTTTTTATTTTTGTTTGACAGTAGTTAGCATATCTTGAGCTTACCTGATGATTTATTTCATTCCATTGCTGAACAAGGTGAACAAGGCCGCGCATCTATTGGCGATAGCCGATAACACCTTGTTTTATCTAAAGACCTAATCAATGCTATAAAATGAAAAATTTACGTTTCACAAATTCATTAAGTTTTCTCAAAATGTTAAGTCTATATTGAATATTTAACTTTGCCGTCGTATTCTTGGTAAAATTCTAATCCAGAAACTGCCTTTTGATTTTCCCCTTAGGTATGAGCCAGATGAGCTATAGACCCAAACATGACGAGCACCATAAATAAGCCCTATGTTAAAACATAGGGCAATAAAAGCTTTTGTAAAATTTTCATGCTAAAAACTTCCTGCTCCTCAGGAAGACAGTTCTGCTCTATTTCCTTTTGCGAGCTAATCACATTTAGCCTTAGGCAGGTATTTTGCATACAAAATTATATACATGAAAATTTTCTAAAGTGTGCGGACAGGTCAAGAATTCGCCTTATCCTATAACATGGGGCAAAATTGGGCTGACACCTAGTTTCCCCCCATGGGATTCCCTCCCCCCATGGCGATGACCCTCCCCCCCTCATGAAAGTTTCCCCCCCATAAAGGCTCCCCCCCCCCCAAGATTTTACCTCCCCCCCCCATTTTCATGAATTTATTTCATTTTATCCCTATGCTACAACACATAACATTTAAATTTTTTTCTCAAAAAAATTACTTCAAAGTGAAAAAACGGCTTAAGCGGGCAACCTTACTTTAGTGTCCCCTAACTAGGAAAAAAATTTCATCAAAATCGGAGGAGGTGTAATTTTTGACATTTGACCTTTAACATACCCCATTTTTCAACTATTCTACCCAATAAAATAATGTTTCAAATGCTCCGTGACCAGTTCCACCTCTCCAGATCTTCCTAAAATTTTATTACCTTTCAGGGAAAAAAAGTTAGTCAAAATCCGTTGAGAATTGACCCTTTAACAGCATATCCAAATTTGCAACCTTTCTACCCAAAAAAGTAATGTTTCAAATGATCCGGGACTTGTTACACCCATCCAGATTTTCCTAAAATGTTATTACCTTTCAGCAAAAAAAAAAGTTTGTCCAAATCCGTTTAGATTTTGCCATTTCTCAACATACCCCACTTTTCAACATTTCTACCCAAAAAAGTAATGTTTCAAATGCTCCGGGACTTGTTCCACCTATCCAGACTTTCCTAAAATTTTATTACCTTTCAGGAAAAAAAAAGTTTGTCAAAATCCGTTGAGAATTGGTCATTTTACAGCATACCCAAAATTTCAACCTTTCTACCCAAAAAAGTAATGTTTCAAATGCTCGGAAACCGGTTCCACCCCTCCAGATCTTCCTAAAATAGCATTACCTTTCAGGAAAAAAAAAGTTTATCAAAATCCGTTGAGAATTCGGCCAGGACCAGCATTTCCAGATACATATTGGGCTGGCGCGAGGGAGCATAGCGACCGTCAGCGCCCAGCCCCTCTTTTCGACCCAGGTGTACGTTTTCGGGGTTATTGCTAGATCTTAAAATTGATAAGGCTCCTGCTTCTCACAGAAGATGGAATCGTTCTGATTCTTTTTGCATTGGAGAAAGAGCATAATCGAATTGTCCAAAACTCGCGAAGAATCGCACCAAAACTTGCAGCAATCATTACGAGATAAATCACTCAAAACCATTTGTCCGAACTCCTCTTCTTCTTCTTCTCCTTCTTCTTCTTCTCCTTCTCCGCATTTACTCAATGGACGATAGTAGGTCATCTCAAACTGGCCTGTACTGAAGGCATCAATTGGCAAGGCTGAATGGTAATTCTGAGCAATTAATATGGTCTCTGAGTTTCCGACAAAGGAAGTTGTGCGGCTGTGTGGTCAAAGTGGCTTGTCTATTTGACTCGATTCAGACATGACCAGGTTCAAACCTTCTTTGATCCTATTTATTTTATTCTTTTATTTTTGTATCTTTAAAAGTCGGAAGGAAATATGTATTGGTACCATCGGGCAAGACCCAAAAATAATACTCCTTGCTCCCAAAAATCGATTCTTCCGAATGCAAACAGAAAAAATTCTCAAAAATATGTTAATTTTTCCAATGACCATTTGCATAATATTTTTCGAAGTTCCTTTTCGGTATATTTTTCAAAATAAGTTTTTCTGGCAAGGAGCGGCCCGAAGGGCCGCTCCGCGGTCTTATAGAGGTTACTCAACTTTTGTCCTTATACGTATATATATATATCTGGTACAAATCGGCAGGCCAAATGTGGGCTCTTTTTCTCCCAAAAATTTGCAATTGACTCAGATGGAAAAGTCAAGGAAATACATTTTATACTAGTGGAATCTGCTGCTTGGACAGGTGCATTTTGTTTTTGGCGCGCAGATCATAGTCTCTTTCCATGCCCGCCGAAAACGGAAAATGCAAATAGTACGCAGCAGATTCCACTAGTATTTAAATGTATTTCCTTGACTTTTTACTCAAGTTCATTCCAAATTTTGGAGAAAATAGACCTACATTTGGCCTGCCTATAGTACCAGATATTTATTCCCACTTTAAATATAGTATAAAATGTATAAATTTAAATTTTATAATGTTGGTTATATATTCAGTTAAGATTTTATTAGATAAATGAAAAAATAAAAAACAAAAAAAATTTTCAAAATTGTATATCACAATGCAAATCTATAATTAAACATAAAAATTTTTGAGAA
>JASANA010004508.1:0-16972 GCA_030248095.1 Ptycholaimellus sp. GST1_10
TGAGTGGGTGTTTGCACTTGGTGCTCTTTGCTCAGTTTTGTCTTTCAGTACTTCCCAACAGTCCTCGGGGACTACCAGTGACAGAAAGGATATCAGGCCGCTGGCCAGAGTGCGTACTACAAGGGACAGATCTTCTCCAGTAGGACCTCTCCTTGTTGAGAGCTTTCTACTTTTTGATTGCAGCAGCTCACTGACTAATCAGAAATGGAATCAAGTAACGCCTTCTAATGATTGTGCCGTGGAGCAGAATCAACAGGATAGCTGTTTGTGAGAAAATTCCAGACAAGAGAGATGTAACTGGAAGCCAAGGTTATGACATACAACATTAGACATTGAACCAAGACCATTCCTTCATTTACTGCTGAGGACAAGGATGTCTGAATTCAATGCTGCGCTCTTCGCGTTCGCCGAGGAATTCTTTGTGGCAGAAGCTGCAGAGAAGGAGGCTCGGCCACCGGCCAGTTGGCGGCGCTGGGCACGCCGGGAGGAGGCCTGGTGGCGGAAGGTGCGAGACTCCTGCAACCATTACGGCTGGACCATCCCAGGCTTCGGACATGGATTCTCTCGCCATCACTTCGAGCTGTATTTCGGGGACTAGTGATTGATGATTATTTATTTAACTTATTGTTTTCTATTTATTTGACCGATAAAATTAACTCTCTGTAATGGTTGGAAAGAAATCGAATATAATTTGCGTACGGAAACGAAAATGAAGCTGGGTCTGATTGGCCGAAGCCGGTTGATGGGGAGTGAAGGTGAAAAGGTGATTGTGAGCGGGAAAGAGGGGGAGGGAGGTGTCAGGGAAAGGGGAAAACGAGGTGCGACTGATCTACACAGGAACACTGGGAATTCGCATTCACCCCTGCACGCTACGCTGCTTCATCACCGCCTATTCTACTTCTTCTCTTATTCATAATTCACTCACTCGGGACCTTTCCTACTTAGCTCTCCCCTCCGTTAGTTTTTAGGAGAGGGCCTAGTGAAAAGGGTGGGTTGAAAGAGCAATACGTAACTGAACGAAGAACGACACAGAACGTATCGGCCACTGCGCTCTCACATCACTCTATGCTGATGGGATAAAGAAGCCAGCTATTACTCAAGCCCTGACCAACCCCAACCTCACATTAACCCTAATGACCTAATGGGCGAAGTGATCATCGCCCATTACAGTTTTTACTTTCAAGTTTTAACAATAACCCGCTTTTGCAGCATTGGGCATTAAAAAAAACAGGAATATTACCCACAATTGCGTTATAGAAATGGTTCATTTAATGACCTGACCTTTGCAGGTTGCTCCAGGTTGGGAGATTCGCCTTTTCATGCTTTGCTTTGCATTTGATTCAACCTTACCTTTGCCTAGGAGCATAGAAGTGCCTCGCATTCGCTACCCTGTCGATAGACAGCAGTATTTCAAGGAATATGTGCAGAATTTAAATTACTGCTGGGACAGGATAAAAGAAAAAACAGAAATTCACATTGAAAAAATGAGGCAGCAATATGATAAGAAAGCTAAACCAAGAAAGTTTCAGCTAAATGATTGTTTTTACAAGCGTTTTGTGATAAACAAGCTTGACAATAGATGGATTGGTCTATTTTGCATAAAAAGATTAAAATATCCAAATGTTGCCATTTTACCACAACAAGGCTATGTGGGGCATGAAATTACAACCCATTGCAATCATATCAAGTTTTATGAGGATATTCCGCCACATTTGCGTCTAGAATATCTTCCTTGCGAAGGAGAGGACTCGGAGCAGAGAAACCAGAGAGACGTAAAAGCCAAAAAGGCAGCCAGAATTGAGCATATGACTGAAGCAGCTGGGCCAAGTAATCAAGCGCCAGGACCCAGCCAGCCTAAATTGAGCATAAGAATGAAAAAAGTGGAGATGGACAGGAAGATTGTCCCTCTGCCTCCAGAGGCTCCTGAAGATGAGCAAAGACAAGGAAGACCTCAGATGCCTCTCGGAGACCCCGAGGCTCCAACTCCTCTAGATAGAACAACCAGAACAGCGAGCGAGCCCAAATCCCCTACCCAGCCAAGGAGTGGGCCTGCAGCCCAAGCTAGATCCCTACCTCCTCCCTGCGGCTTACCAATGCAGGAGGATTCAATACCCTCTCGAGGGGATTGAATTGAGGCCTAACACATAGAAGACCCAAAAATACTACTAGAGGATTGCATTTTGGCTTTTTTCTGCTTTTTGGCCTATGCTCGTAGCTACGGTGCGGGGCTGGGTTTCACCCTCGCCCAGCCCTCTGGAGGGGGCAAATGTAACGCGGGCTGGTTGAAGGAAAAAAGCCTGTAAACCTGTAAGGGAAGTTTAGGAGAAGGCAGGGTGGTTCGGCTAGACCTATAGCATCTGGGAATCGACTATAAAGGGGCTCTGCTGCAAGGAAAGATCAGTTCAGTCCCAAGGCAAGCTCCCTACTCTACCTCCTCCTCCTGCAACCGCTTCCAGTCCAGGTCGGGCCTCCAGCAGACCTCCACCTGTTCATCCAGTCCAACCTCAACCCTGCCCCCATACCCTATGATCCATTCTCCTGCTGGTGATATCCCTTGCCCACGAACGAACTCCTTCCTCTTCTCTCGCACCAGATAGACACTGCACCCCTGGTTAAGTTTACAGTAAAGTTTCATCGAGTATCTTCACAGAAATCTACTCTTCAAATTCCAGCCATAGTTCGCAAGGTCAACAATTTGAATCACGTCTTAACCATTGAGTGGTTTTTTCTCACATAAAGAATCAAAATGTTGCATTTTGCAACTTTCACATGCTCAGAGAAAACGAAAATAATTTTGGGCGGCTTATTAAGCCTTAAAATTCAAACTTATGATAAAAATCGGGCCTGTCCTCTTTCTGTCTAAATTTCTCTGACATCCGCACTTTTCTTACATGCTTCTAGCCATTCTTTAACGTGCACTCAAATAATTGCATATTTCTGAACTTAGCAATCATTGCACGCTGCTATTTGCTTATTGTTACACTGGAGCCCTGGCTTGAACCAAGGCGTTCAAAAATGCTTGGTTCATCTAACGACGGTTCATCTCCGCGACGGTACAATCTCTGGTCAGCCTATCTCGTAAGAATTCTTTTTGCAGCCTGAGGTCAGGGGGTATGGAGGAGACTAAATGCGCAGACACCGCAGATCATGAATTCTGTGGGCTACTCTTGCATACCTATTATGTGCAGTGTTTAGACCGGGAATGTGGGAAAGATAATTGCCTACAACCATACCACGTTGAAAGCACCGCATCCCGTCCGATCTGCGAAGTTAAGCAACGTTGGGCCTGGTTAGTACTTGGATGGGGGACCGCCTGGGAATACCAGGTGTCGTAGGCTTTTGCCTTTCATTTTGCAATTTCACTTTTTTGACAAGAGGCCAAAATCCCGTTTTTATGCGGGACATGTTTCATGTTGCTGTGCGCAATTCGACACAAAAATATAATTGTTTAGCTAGAAAATTTCCCCATTCAAGCATTTGTATCTTAATCAAGCATTTTATTTTTGTATCTGCAAAAACTTGGTCTTAATCCACTTCCTTCATTCGATTGCTCCAGACCCCTGGAAATTGAGAGTTGACCAAAGACAGCAGCACCAGTGCTCAAAAGACAGGCTTAACCTATTTGTGCTTGCTTTTCGCCCCTATGCATTGCAAGTGCGTAAGGCCCCAAGCACAGACAAAAACACATATTTGTCCCTGCCTCAAATCCGTGCTGAAAATTTACATACATTTCGGGAAAGGATCTGCAAGAACCAACCCACAATTATTGCTCGAAAAGCCGCAGTAGTCGCCAATCGTTTCCTTCAAACACTTTATTTCCAGTTTGTGAGCATAAACTCAAAAAGTAACCCAGTCTCGGCATGCGTTGTCGGCTAGCGCAACATTTACAATCAAAATGATAAATAAAACGGCTAGCATTCTTTTTGAATACCTCAAATATCGGTGTCTGACAAATGCCCCCGCACCCTCCTACCAAATGAGCTTGCGAAACCCTTTAAAAATCTGTTCTGATGACGCCACAATTTAGCTAAACACAATCAATTTATAACTGTAAAAAATATAAGATACACTAAAATTTACCCACAAACGAACAGTGGGATATTTTTCCAGCTTCAACCGCAATATTTGTCGATGCGCAGGACTCCCTAGTTTTTGAATAATATGAAAATGCAGTGAAATCTTGAACTACCACGTTTGAAAAAGTTTTACTCAATGATTGGTTTTTTTAAAAATAGCTCATTTTTGCCAATTTTTGAATGGGAGAATCGAAAAACATTATTTTTTTCTTGATTAAAGCAAGTTTTTCTCAAAGATGAATGACCGAATGTCACGTATTTGGTTTACATGAACGAAATATTATAGAAGCCGAGTAATATCAAGGCCAGCATCATTTGATTCCGAAGGTTTGTATTTTGTGGTCAAAAAGTGAAAATGCGTTGGCGTTCCACACTAGAAAAATATTTTCCTAGAAAGCTTTTCACTGGGGCGCTACCAATGTTTCCATGAATGCACCTAAGTTTTCATGTTATCAACTATGTTCGTCTCCAGTTTTTAAGAGACAGTTTGTGAGATGATTGAGAGGCCTTGTAGAAGGGGTATTCCACTTCCCAAAAATCGAAGGTTCGAGTTGGGAATCGTGATTAGGCCATGGTTTTAGTCCATTTAGTTGTGATCTCAGCCCAACAAACCCTGGTCCAAAATATGGCTTGATTGCTGAGAAATGGCCATTTTTCTAACACCTACTTTTTTGACCTCTGGATGACGAAAGAATCGATTTTTGGCCAATTTCATGAAATATTTTTTGACCAACACACGACTATTATATATCAATCGAACCGCAAAACTATAACAAATTTCATAGTGACAATGATTTGTGCCAAAATAAAAATTTTTTCAATTGATTTTTCAAAAAACCAGTTTTCGCTATTTGCAAATTTTGGCAGTAAAAAACTGATTTCTCAAAATTATCAAAAAATTCAAGGCTAAGACCTAGCCTATCTTTTTTTTCACATTCTTGCCGTCATTTTGGTATATATTAAGTTGAAAATGGCGATGGCAGAGTAGGAAAATTTTTTGATTGAAAATTGCCAGTCCGATTTTTGCCCTATGCTATAACATAGGCAAAAATCGGCCAAAAAAAATGTGTTCTCTAAATTTGATTTTTTTGGCATGAAATGTTCCGTTGGGACCCCATCCACCCCGCTGCATCATTTGTTTCACCACAATTAGTCTCAATCTGCTCAAACAGAAATGTCCTTTTTCCTATGCTTTAACATTGCATATGCTATAACATAGGAAAAAGTACATTTCTGTTGGAGCAGATTGAGACTAATTGTGGTGAAACAAATGATGCAGCGGGTGGATGGGGTCCCAACGGAACATTTCATGCCAAAAAATCAAATTTAGAGAACACATTTTTTTGGCCGATTTTTGCCTATGTTTATAGCATAAGGCAAAAATCGGACTGGCAATTTTCAATCAAAAAATTTTCCGACTCTGCCATCGCCATTTTCAACTTAATATATACCAAAATGACGGCAAGATGTGAAAAAAAAAATAGGCTAGGTCTTAGCCTTGAATTTTTTGATAATTTTGAGAAATCAGTTTTTTACTGCCAAAATTTGCAAATAGCGAAAACTGGTTTTTTGAAAAATCAATTGAAAAAATTTTTATTTTGGCACAAATCATTGTCACTATGAAATTTGTTATAGTTTTGCGGTTCGATTGATATATAATAGTCGTGTGTTGGTCAAAAAATATTTCATGAAATTGGCCAAAAATCGATTCTTTCGTCATCCAGAGGTCGAAAAAGTAGGTGTTAGAAAAATGGTCATTTCTCAGCAATCAAGCCATATTTTGGACCAGGGTTTGTTGGGCTGAGATCACAACTAAATGGACTAAAACCATGGCCTAATCACGATTCCCAACTCGAACCTTCGATTTTTGGGAAGTGGAATACCCCCTCTGGATCCTCTCACAAACCGCCTCTTAAAAATTGCGCCTACTTTATGCTCCTGTTAGGGGACAAGCCCACACTCCTGGGTTTAGACAGATTGAAACTAACTTGGTATAGACTGACTAGGTGTCACTAAAGTGCAATAAAATAATATTTGTTCCCTCATTCAGCGCATACCTGATTTCTCCACCTATTTTCTCCCCATTTATTTTCCCCAGTTGAAGTTTTTTGGATTGTATTTCACTGCTGTGGAAAGTTTTGGAAGGTTTTTCTGTTATTTGGAAGGGTTTTCTTCTTTAAAATAAAAATTTATTATTATTCTTTCTCAGAAAGGAAGGAAGACGGAGTGATCTGGCGCAGTAAGTAAGATGGGTGAATCTTCAATAGTAGGATGGGTGAATTTTCAGATGGAGAAATTGTCCAAGCAGATGGGTTTCCATCAGGTGACCAAGAAGAAGACTCCCTCTCCATTTCGCCACCAACCTCACTAGTTCAATATTCAATCTTCAAAATCAATCTACCACCTCCAGGTGTGGCTCACAGGAGAAGCTAGAAGCTGCACTCTAGGATAAGCTCACTGAACTCCCAGAGGAGGGGAAGAGAGGAGGGGAAGTTACCAGCCTCACCAGTTAAATTTTCAAAATCAATCTTCCATCTCTTCAGCGGCTTCTTTCTTCTCTTCCCTGAATATCCACTGTACGAACCTGGATGCTTCTCTCGAAAACACCTTTTACACTCGCGGTACACCCCTCATATACCACACATTTTCAACCTCTTGGGACGCGCCTTGACTGCATAGGTGCTTATCTTGTGTGCCAGCTCTTATCTACACCACGTCCCTGCGCTGCATCCTTTCTCCTCCTTTCCGTCAACTTTTCCAACACGATGAAAATCTCTGTGGATGATTTTGTTGAACAAATTTCCATTTTTGCAGAAGAAGCATGAACAGCAGTGACAGCGATCTGATGCCAGTCCTGCGTGTCGGTGCTCAATTCGGATGGGTGTACACTGTTCAACAGCTTACTACACCATCCATGAACAGGCTAGACTCGTAAAGTTAGGCTTTTTTTGAACGTTTCATCAAATTTATTGCAAGCATAAATTCATACACATTTCATAAAGTACATTCAGGAAAAAGCCATTAGTTTCAAGTCATATGATGCTGAATAGCAGCTTCACAACAGTTTGTGCATTTTTTAAAATCCCGACATCTTAGCAAGGCAAGTGCTATAATTTCCTAAAGAAACAATTAATTGTATTAGCGTAAAAATTCTAATCATAGCGTTCCAATGCTGGACTTTAGATGCGAAATCATTTGCAGGAAAACTGGCCATCATCAATGGCTCTGGTGATAAAGATGATGGAGATCTGGTCTCCATCACCAGACACCGACTCCATCATAGAAGACCTGGAGCCTCCAGGGATCAGGGCTAGTCCAATTCACTTTTAGAACAGTAAACGGGTTGGGCGGCCCAACCAAACGTGGCCTATTTAATTCTGCCTAAAAGCGTCTTAAAATTGCAGGGGATGGTGGTTTAACCGTTGTGCCACAGCCTCACGGCGATGGAGATGGGATTTACGCCACAAGAGAAAAACCGAATTGCAATGAAGCTTTATTAGCTGCTATTACGGAAAACTATAGGCGCATTGTATGCCTGAAAGAAAGCTTGGTGTAATGTTAAGAAACGGCAGTCAAGAAAAGGCAATAGTGCATCTTCCAAAGAGTCATACTCGTGCAAAATTGTTTTGCCTGTTTCCTTTGATTCGAGTATAGAGAGCGAATGACCCACCCAGATACGTTGCAAGAATGTGTCTGTACGAGTGTTTGTGACGGTGCTGAGCCAGGCTCCCAAAGCTTATATTGTTCAATGCCTGGTTTATGTACGGAAAATAGAAGTTGGGGCTACGTCTGGTCCGTTTGTGCTGATTGAGGACGCATTGAACAACTGAGAAAAAATTTGGGAACTTTTGGCAGGCCCTTTCATTAAGTAAAATTTCAGATTCCATGCTCAGTTGGCTGGCATTACCAAATATGATAAAAAAAACCCTCAATCACTGGATTTTTAAAACATTGATGAATCAATTCTCCATTCATTCTGTCTGATCATTCCCTATGTTCTGATTCATCTTAGCGATCCACATGCGAAACACTTCACATGCGATTAGCTGCTAATTTAGGTCAGCCCCTTTCAAAGAACTGCACTCTTAGCACCAGTTGCTCTCAGCATTGGATTTCAACTGCTCTAACTTTCACACCTCCTAGCTGAAGCGAAACGTCAATCAGTGATCGCTGCTGTTTTTCAAGACAATCAGTCCCTCTATTGATGCTGAAAAGTAGGGAACTTGGGGGCCAGTGGTGTACTCCTTTTCGAATGGACAATAAAAGGCCTGAACTGATAGCCCTACTCAGTCTGAAGTGGTGCCGTTGGAGGCATAGAGTTGGAAGAAAATCCATGCCTGCATGCCATCTCCTTCTTGGCCTGGCAACCTTCATCCTCAAAGACTTGTTTGAAGGATGGGTAAGGAGGCAGGAGCTTTGAGGGGTCCGAGCTTTGAGAGGAAGTTGTCGCCGTCTTGGCAATGAAGGCCTTGCGGTTGGCCTTGTAAAGGTGCTCCCCGTAGCTAGCCACCTACCCAGTGGAGCCCAGCCCAGCATTACAACATCCGCTCCCTTCAGCCGAGGAGCAAAATGGACGAGCTACCCGGTGGAGATTCCAAAATCAATCGCAAACGAACTCAAGGCAAGCGGCGGTAGAGAAGCTTGACGCCAATCTTGGCGATAATTCCCTTGAAGACGTCCTCCTTGGCCAGGATGAAGACGCGGGTGACGGCGGCCATGAAGTCGCAGTCCAGCGTCTTGGATACCAACGGAAAGGAGTGAATCATCCGAAGCTCGCACTCCAGCACTTTCAGTTTATCTTCCTCAATTGCTCAGCTTTGCTGGCCTCCACCGAGGATTGGACTAGATGACCTCAGCAATTGGCTGGAGATTAAGGGGACATGATTCGTCCAGATGGGCTTCAACTCGCTTAAGAGGCACTTTTTGAGAGCAGCAAGAATCGGCCGGACATAAATTTTTTGACCCCCCTTTTTTATTGCAGATTCTGAATCTCCATACAATTTTATGTATCTCCACCAATTTTGGGCGAAAAATACGGAAAATTGGGCTCGCTACAGCTCCAAACGTGAAGGGAGGTCAAAAACTTGTCAAAATTTGAGTTTTAGCGAGTTCAGCTTACAAAACTGGCAATTTCTAGGTTTATTTTAATCAAAGTACCAGCATTATGGGTATCGATTGAAAGCTAACAATATTGCCGACCTAGCCGTGCCCTTGGTTTGTTCCAAATATGCACCTGAATCGAAAAATTGTTCACTAACTTACTGATTACCAAAATCTGAGTTTTTCTATTTTTGTCAAAAATTGTCATTTTCATGCCCTTAACTTAACTATTCGGGTAAATGACCTTAATTTTTGAAATTCTCGTGAAATTTTGGTCTAGAAAATGTTGAGAAATATTGCAAAAAGGGGTGGTCCAAACTAACGGCAAGCACTTTTGTAAGCCACAGTCAAGAATGGCCCCATGTTATAACATAGGACACTTTGGCAAAGATGCAATTTTCGCACTAAAAAACTTCCTGCTCTTCGGAAGATAAATATTTCTTAATTTCCATTTGTGAGCTTACTTATCTAGGCCTTATGCAAATATTTATGAAGAAAAAACATTGGGTTTTACTTGGCAATTTTGATAAAAGACCCAAAGATTGAGGACAGGTCAGGAATTAGCCCTATGCTATAACATGGGCAAAAAATGACCAAAAAATTTTCTGTCTTGAATTTTGATTCCAATGGCCTAAATCGATACTCCTGCCTCAGATACATCAGAAAATGTCATTTTTGTGGCCCATTATGATGAATTTTGAAATTTCGTAATATGGGATTTTGTGACCAGCTTAGGGTCACACTGGAAAAAAGTCATAAATATCAAATTTCACAATTCATCATAATGGGCCACAAAAATGACATTTTCTGATGTATCTGAGGCAGTAGTATCGATTAAGGCCATTGGAATCAAAATTCAAGACAGAAAATTTTTGGTCATTTTTTGCCCATGTTATAGCATAGGGCTAATTCTTGACCTGTCCTTGATCTTTGGGTCTTTTATCAAAATTGCCAAGTAAAACCCAATGTTTTTTCTTCATAAATATTTGCATAAGGCCTAGATAAGTAAGCTCACAAATGGAAATTAAGAAATATTTATCTTCCGAAGAGCAGGAAGTTTTTTAGTGCGAAAATTGCATCTTTGCCAAAGTGTCCTATGTTATAACATGGGGCCATTCTTGACTGTGGCTTACAAAAGTGCTTGCCGTTAGTTTAGACCACCCCTTTTTGCAATATTTCTCAACATTTTCTAGACCAAAATTTCACGAGAATTTCAAAAATTAAGGTCATTTACCCGAATAGTTAAGTTAAGGGCATGAAAATGACAATTTTTGACAAAAATAGAAAAACTCAGATTTTGGTAATCAGTAAGTTAGTGAACAATTTTTCGATTCAGGTGCATATTTGGAACAAACCAAGGGCACGGCTAGGTCGGCAATATTGTTAGCTTTCAATCGATACCCATAATGCTGGTACTTTGATTAAAATAAACCTAGAAATTGCCAGTTTTGTAAGCTGAACTCGCTAAAACTCAAATTTTGGCAAGTTTTTGACCTCCCTTCACGTTTGGAGCTGTAGCGAGCCCAATTTTCCGTATTTTTTGCCCAAAATTGGTGGAGAGACATAAAATTGTATGGAGATTCAAAATCTACAATAAAAAAGGGGGGTCAAAAAATTTATGTCCGGACCCCCTTGTAGGATTCGTGTTCCTACCAAAAACTGAGTCTTAAATGCTCATCTATTACTACGCAATATTGTAAGACAGGGCTGGCCAAAATGTTAAATGAAATCTATGAAACGTGAAAAAGTTGAGTAGGGCATATACCTTGTGGAAGGCTTCCTGGAAGCAGCGTCCGGTGGCCATGGCCGACACTCTTCATGCTGCAGCCGATTCCAGTGCTGACGCGGGCAAATTTGGACTGATCCCATCGCGGTAGCTTCACCAGCGCGTAGTTTAGCGACAGCTCAAAGCACGGACACCTTTGCTGCCCGCTCACCTACAACCACTTCTTTTCCTAGCTTCAACGTCCGATGTTTGGCAGACAACTATCAATTTTTGGTGTTTTAGTTAGATCAAAAATTAAAGAATATTATGCGCTTTAAAATTTTTTGCGTGGCTGCAGGCCGCCTGCCGCGAAGGGCAGGGCAGTCAGAGCTCCGGAGGCCGTAGGGCATGGGTGCGGAGGCCCCGGAGCGTAGCCTAGCATGCGAAGCATGCTAGGCGAAGCGTAGGGGCCGTAGCACCCGTGCCCGGAGGCCGGAGGAGCTCTGGCGCCCTGCCCGGAGCGGCGGGCGGCCAAGGCCCGCTTATACAGTTACCCCATTTTTCGTCCGTCTGTCCGCATATATATATATATGTGGTTCCAGAGCCCGTACTCCTCGGTTTTTCAACCAAATGGGCTGAAATTTTGCATGAAGGTCAGTCTGGGTGGTGGCTCGGGGCGTTTTTTTGGGATCGGCGAAATTTCAACTTGTTCTGGATTTATGTCTTAAAAACCTCAAAAATTAGGGCCCTGAAATTTGAAAATGTTTTGAAAATGTGAATTTTACTTGTATTAATTATTAAAAGTATTATTTTTAGTTTTAAAAGCCTCAGGAACCAAAACGAGACATAAAATTCCTTTTCTGTTTTAAACCAAATAAGTTCTAGTTGCTGGGGTAAACTGAAACCATGCAATGGTCAACCATGCTCAACCTCCACATGCAATGGGAAATTCCTGGGAATATGATTCGTGGTTCAAAGAAAGCATGCCTTACATATATTTCCTCCATACTGTGAAACGAATCTCTAGCTGCCATTTTTCCTACTACAATTCTGCTGCAGTGCTTTATTTTGTCACTGCACTCATTTCCGGTTCATCCGAAGTAAACATTCATTCATTTGTTAAAACGAACTGAAACAAACCCTGTTAAGTGTCACGACGGCCGCACATCTATTGGTGATAGCCAATATTTCCTTGTTGTCAATCTAATTGCTTTCAGTGATTTCAACTTGACAAAGAACAGAGTGAAAGAAAGGCGTGAACTGAATTGCGAAGCTGAGGCAGAGGGAATGTTGAGACGGAGTTATGGCGGAGACGCCACGAGTGGAGGCAAGGTTGGAGGAGCGACTGAGTCTAGCATTGTCTTCGATGATGAGACTTCGGATTTCGGAGCCAGACTTTGGATCACCTCAATTCAATTCATTACCTATAGCTCGAGAGCTGCCTCTCAAATGCTTGATGTTTCTTCCATTTCCTGGCTCTGCTCAGCATTGCTCAAAATTTAATCAATAATCGCGGCCTTCAACAAGAACAAATCCGTAGATCACCAGCTAGCATTCTGGCGCAGTTGCGACATAGCTGATGCTCCTTGTTGTTGAGAATCAGAGAGGGGGTGACGACGCCGGACTCCCCGCTGTGGATGCCCTGTGGGTTGAAGTTCTCCATGCTGTGCACGCCCATGCAGTTGTTCTCTGTATCTCGCACCTTCCGCGTGTCATTTCTTTCCAGCTCTTTCCATCACCAGCTAGCATTCTGGCGCAGCTGCGACATAGCTGGTACTACTTGTTGTTGAGGATCAGAGAGGGGGTGACGACGCCGGACTCCCCGCTGTGGATGCCCTGTGGGTTGAAGTTCTCCATGCTGTGCACGCCCATGCAGTTGTTCTCTGTATCTCGCACCTTCCGCGTGTCATTTCTTTCCAGCTCTTTCCATCACCAGCTAGCATTCTGGCGCAGCTGCGACATAGCTGGTACTACTTGTTGTTGAGGATCAGAGAGGGGGTGACGACGCCGGACTCCCCGCTGTGGATGCCCTGTGGGTTGAAGTTCTCCATGCTGTGCACGCCCATGCAGTTGTTCTCTGTATCTCGCACCTTCCGCGTGTCATTTCTTTCCAGCTCTTTCCATCACCAGCTAGCATTCTGGCGCAGCTGCGACATAGCTGGTACTACTTGTTGTTGAGGATCAGAGAGGGGGTGACGACGCCGGACTCCCCGCTGTGGATGCCCTGTGGATTGAAGTTCTCCATGCTGTGCACGCCCATGCAGTTGTTCTCTGTATCTCGCACCTTCCGCGTGTCATTTCTTTCCAGCTCTTTCCATCACCAGCTAGCATTCTGGCGCAGTTGCGACATAGCTGATGCTCCTTGTTGTTGAGGATCAGAGAGGGGGTGACGACGCCGGACTCCCCGCTGTGGATGCCCTGTGGGTTGAAGTTCTCCATGCTGTGCACGCCCATGCAGTTGTTCTCTGTATCTCGCACCTTCCGCGTGTCATTTCTTTCCAGCTCTTTCCATCACCAGCTAGCATTCTGGCGCAGCTGCGACATAGCTGGTACTACTTGTTGTTGAGGATCAGAGAGGGGGTGACGACGCCGGACTCCCCGCTGTGGATGCCCTGTGGGTTGAAGTTCTCCATGCTGTGCACGCCCATGCAGTTGTTCTCTGTATCTCGCACCTTCCGCGTGTCATTTCTTTCCAGCTGTTTCCATCACCAGCTAGCATTCTGGCGCAGCTGCGACATAGCTGGTACTACTTGTTGTTGAGGATCAGAGAGGGGGTGACGACGCCGGACTCCCCGCTGTAGATGCCCTGTGGGTTGAAGTTCTCCATGCTGTGCACGCCCATGCAGTTGTTCTCTGTATCTCGCACCTTCCGCGTGTCATTTCTTTCCAGCTCTAAAAATGTTTCACCTCCCTGCAATGAATAGGGCACAGAATGATTGAATTTTTCAGAAAGCATATTTGTATCTAACTGGAAACACGCACCTAGCCTTTTCTTTAGCCGCCAATGTCTAATTTTCCAATTTCACACTCATGACGGTAAATTATTGCATTTTTCGATGAAAAGAGTGATTATATGGTCATAGTAAAACATCAGCGCCGGGAGAAGCTGAGCTGGTTCTGAGGATGATGGTTCCATTCATACTGAGCTGGTACCCATATTTTCTAACCAAAAATGAGCCATTTTAGCCTAAGCTTTTGAGTGTTTGATGAAGACACGCTCAGTTTTTTGAGCTCTCCTAAGCTTAAACAAAGCATTCTAAACTCTCACAACATTTTGAGTGCTACAAAATTGTACATTTAGCCAGAAATGGTAAAAAGACAGGTTTCAAAGGCAACCAATTGTGAAAGAGCAGTGAAAAATTGCAAAACTCCAGGCGGCTAATGGTAGGGCATTTTGAGTGCATTTTTACTAATCATCCCATTTTATGCTTCACTACTTCTAACTAAACGATTACAATTACACGTCCCTTATATATATTAGAAAAGCACGTAAATATTCTTGAGAGAATAAATTGGTTCCCAGCTCAGTCGTCTAGCACGGATTATCTCCACGAAGATGTGAAATTTTAAAGGCTTATTTGTGAAAGTCTCAGAAAAGCATAGCAGGTATTGAGGTTCGCTGTGAGGCTAACAGTGTAATCTCCCACTCTTTCAGTTGGTTCATCATCTATTTAGTGGTGTTTTTTATTATCGATTGGAAAAATGACACGATGTCAGCAATGCTTCAAACGAAAACTAAAAATCTAAAACGCTTCCTAAAAAGATCCGAATGGTTGAAAAAGAAATAATGGAAAGCGGACACAAAAGAAAAAATTAAACACATTCGCTTTCTAATTTCCATTTCGCTGGCGATAATTCACGTACTGAACTGAGGATCACTCATTTGAGAGTTGAATGAGCTTTTCATAATACCAGCTTTTCTATGACCTATGTGGCCTTTGTTTGTAAGCACCGGTGAAACATTGTTTTGCGTTTATGTCGTTTCTGATGTGGTCAGAGTGCCTTTTTTAATGCCAACACCGATGCAACTTAATTAGCTGCTACTGCGACCAAATTCAAAATATACTTAAAGGGCAGCCCTGAATTTTCAAATTATACTGCTGTTTTATTTGATGCCTTCGCAAACAAATTCATGTGAAAAATTCCTTGCGCGCAAAAACTGGCCACCCGTTATGCGGGCTGAATTTGTTTTTCCAAAAGACAATCTGCAGCTCGCGCAAAGCCACTCTCCTCCTCAATTTCGTCAGACTAAGCACCCGAATCAGAGAGAGGCAGAGTCAGAGGAATATTGAAGTTTAGTCTATTAAAGCTGAGCAGTATGCTTTCGGCCGGCCTCCTGTTGCTTCTACTTCCAGCATTCTATGTCGGTAAGCGCCTTTCTTTCCTTTTTCCAGCTAAAGCTAAATGGTAGCTATTTAATGTGAGATTAAAGCTGAACAGGGATAGATTTGCCTGCCTGGCTCAAGTTAGAAGGCTGGGTTTCGACTATTCAAATCAGTTTAAGAGATCATCGTCATAAAACAACGGAGAAAAATGCAAAAAGAGACTTAAGTGATTGCGAAATAGCTTGCATTTCGCAATCACAGTAAATAAGGATGTTCCGTGTTCCATCGATAGACATTACTCCCGATTAAAGGCAGCTGAACAATGCTTAGTTAACGTTTACATCTTCGATGGCTTTCAACGAAAATCAAGAAGGAAATTTAAAGTGTACAAAGTAGTACTTAGATTTTCAGCCGTCCTAGAATGCAGATTTCCTAAAAATTCCAGATGCTCAAACACCTCCAAGCATTCCACAATGCCTCTCTGACTGCGTCGATGCCTACAAAAGACTCAACGAGCCTCTGACTCTGGACTTCGCCACGTTTCTCAACCACACTTGCGAGTAGCTTACTTTCCATTTCTTTCTCATAATCTCGCAATTTTCATTTATTTCCATATTTTCCAAACACAAAAAGTCGCAAAAGATGTCGTAAGCAAATAATGCAAATGAATTCAAAAAGAGTTAATGTAGGAGCTACAAGAACTTCACGACCTGTGTGGGCAGCTGTAGCTTCTCAGCTAATGATACAGCTGCGGCGATGCGGAAGTACTGGGCTGGTCAGGAGCACCAGTGCAAGGACCACTACGATGGTTGGCCTTCCCTACCAATGGTCTTCTTGGGCGAATTTTTGCAATTGGGGCTGTATTTTATGAGTAATAAGTTTGCGTCGAGCTTCAAGACATTGCGAACAAAGCCCATGTAGTTGCACAATACACGTTTCTTAACCCAGCCTAAGCCTTTCACAGATCCAGTGTACCGTTTGAGCTAAGATTTCTCAATTCCAAGGTGCCTGAGGAAAAGCAAAAGCCTCGTTGCCATAAATAGCCATTTTTTGAATTATATTTCTTTTAGAAAAAAGGCATTTATTAACTTGGTTTTTGCAGAATGGATGGCCCAGGCGGACTGCCACGATGCCTTTTATCAGACTTACAAAGCACAGTGCGTCTGCCCGCTCAGTTACAGGAAGCCGGAGTTTCAATGCAGGTTGGGCCAAAGGGAGCTTAAAGCTGGCTAACCTCTTTCCAATTATGTATTTCACCAAAATACAGAAGCGTAAAGGATATGGTAATTTTATTTTATAACTTTGGCCGATTTCGATTCTATTTTGTTTTCTAAAAGTTCAGAAAGTTATTTTGATTTTATTTTGCGCTTTAATTTTTGTCACACCGTATTTCTTACTATAATCTAGAGCAAATCGTCAAAATTCGAAATACTTGCTGGCCAGTTGAACGTTGTCAGATGAACATTTCATGCGGGGGAAGAGTATGCAGGAGTGAGTCATGTTTAGTTGTCAAGCTTAAGCTGCTGCTGTTTGGCAAAAGAAATACAGTCGACATCTTAACTACATAGGTGGGTCCCGAGTTACCAGAATTCAGGTGCAGAATGTGAAGGAAAACACCTATATTCCCCCCTTCACTCCTATGTTACCACAATTGCTGGTGCAAACACCCCTGGGCCCGACCAAAAACCCAGCACCTATTCTTTTATGTTACCAGAATTCAGGTGCAGAATGGACACACCATTTTACCCATTTAATTCAAAAAGACC
>JASANA010004510.1:0-23404 GCA_030248095.1 Ptycholaimellus sp. GST1_10
TAGAGCTAGGCAGTGTGGCCGCTGTAGAGCAGGGGCGGGATGCAGAATGTGAGCCATGATTTGCCACGACAAGACATGGGACGCGCATGGGATGGCTCACGGCGTCCGACAATGGAAAAGGGTTGATGCAGAAGTCTGAGCCTTCATTTGCCATACCATCGGGTGTCTCAGCCTGTGGCAAACGGCGGCTTACCATGGCAGACGGCTGATTCACATCTGATGGACACGATTTGCCATAACAATGGACATGATAGGCCATACTGATCTGTTGTTTTAAATAATCAAATGATGAAATGAAAATCAAACGATAAAGGTTTTGTAAAATAGCTTGTGCAGGCACACTTGATGCCTTAAGTCCAAATGGGAAACAAATAAAATTCCATGTCAGCAGTTTCCATTTGAAATCACATTTATCAAGTTTCCATTTTACCATGTACCAGGTGATTTTATAAAAATCCATAAATTTATGCATCTTAGAATTTTTGAAACCTCAAGATTTGAGGTTTATGACCATAAATAGGGATATATTAAAAATTCCCCAATGATATAAAAGGGAAACAATACTTATGAATTGCTGTAGGAATTTTTATATGCCTTTGTTACATTCTTTTTTGCAGTTTGAAGATATCACCATGACAGAAGTACGTGACACAATTCAGCTGATTTCCTTAAAAAACTATTGTTTATGATTTTTCGTATTTTGAAACATCAAAATTTTAGGTTTTGGACAAAAAACAAAAAATTGCGCCATGTGGCAAAATTGGTGACAAGACATAACCATCATCATGCAAATAATCAGTAATTTTGTTAAAAAACCACCATTGGCTATTAGCCATTATTCAATGTTATTTAAAATCAATATTGTCCTTTGGAAAGAGCATAGCCAGATTAAACCCAGGGTCAAAGCACTTTGCCAATGTTAACAGAGCCATGTCTCACCATGGAAGCAGGTGTAGGCGGTCGGACATGAGCTCCTATGAACATGTCTCATGGCTTACGCCATGGCGCACATTCTGCATCAGCAGACATGAGCCATGGCAGACGTGCAGCCTGGTGGAGCCTCCTGGAGACATGTCCCCACGCCCTGGGCCCACAGTTCTACATGAGCGGACATGAGCCATGGCAACCGTGAGCCATGGTGACCCATGGTGAAGACTTTTCTCTTACCCTAGGGGATATTCTCCGCATCAGGGGATAGGGACAGGTGGGATCCAGGGCCCACGTGGGCCCCCCCCCTTTTTTTTTTTCCAGGCTAAGGGATCATGACTCACCTTCTGCGCCCAGGAACAGGCAGTAGCCGCAGCGCAGCGCGTACAGCTCCCCCCTGCGGCCGTATTTGAAGAAGATGCAGGACTGAGCGGGATTGGAGTAGTAAGCCGTAGCGTAAGGGGCGGAGCGGGCTTTGTGCAGTCGTGGCCCTTTATTGCGTGGAGAAGGAGGGGCAGGGCGGGCGCGTGAATTCAGTCGCTAAAGCGGCGCATTATTGGCGGAGGAAGCGATCGGATTCTTTGTAGGGGGCGGCGCATGTGGGGGGGCCCTTCTGGCGACAGATGAGGCGGAAGACGCAGCACAAGTACGGGAAGGCAGTGGGGAGGGGAGTAAAAACAGTCCGGTGCGCGGGGTCTGATCCGTTCATCGTACAAATGGGAGCGGGAGACGATTCTTGTTTCTCTTTACTCCTTCTCTTTCCCCTTTTCTTTTAAAATTTACGAGAACAAAGAGAACAATAAATGCTACGACGTAAGACGGCATCTTTTTGACTCTGGAGTTCGGCCCCTATTTTCTTGAGCGATGCTCAATCGTTTATAAATCCGCCAAGATTTATAAAAAAACAGGCCGGCGGTTGATGGCAGAGGTAGCAGGGAGTTTTGGACTGGTCAGAGACGGTTCCAAAACTCTAGCAGCGTAGACGTTGCTTGCTGGATAGCTGGTCTGGTTGGCCGGCTCGGTTGCAGCAGAGGCCAGGAGTTGAAAACTGATCGGAGCCAATTTTCAACTTTGGCAGCGAAAATACGCGGTCGCTCTTGGCTGCAGACAATTTCAAGATCCGTCCAAGGATAATGAAATTGCGATCGACGATGCTTGTAGAGCCAGCATGAAAACAACTTTGCAGTAAGTTTTCGATGCCCAAGCAGAGTTGAGTCTGTGCCGACGTTGACTATGGCTGGCAGCGAAGATCTTTGATAATTGACAACGGCCAATTTCAAAGGCTGGCATCGAAGGCGGATCGATGCTAGTAGCTGGCAGCTGTAGAGAAATTCAAAATCCTTTTCAGGATGATGAAATTCTGGAGACGACGCTGATGACGTCAGCAATGAAAAGAAACTTTTCAGTTAATTTTCAATGCTCTGAAGCGAAGTCGATTGTTGTCTTGATCGTCGGCGGTCAATGATTTCATAAAATCCGCAAGGATAAAATGAAATCATCGAAGGTAGATGCTATTTTGAAGAGAACTTTTCAGTTCGCTTCAAGACCCTTCGTGGCAGCGGATTACGGTAGCAAGTGTGCCGTGTGACGTGTCAGAGTTTCCTGTTTACGCCGAAGATGGCGTGATGGATGATGGCTGGAAACTCGGCGTCGGGGGTTTCCTGTTTACCGCCAAAAGATGGCGTGATGTCTGGAAACTCGGCGCTGCGATGTTGCTGGTGAAGATCGGATATTGAAAAAGAGACTTGGAAGTCAATTTTCAATTCCATGCAGCGTAGTCGCAGTTGCTGTCGCATAGAAGTTCACTGGGCCGGCTCTGGCTGAGTGAAGTTCTGGGGCTGCAGGGTGTCCTGTCGGGCAGCGAAGCGAAGTGCAGCTTTGCAGGCTGGGCTCGATTCGCTGTCCTGGCTCTGTAGATCGGTGACTGGGGCTTTGGACTCGATCGCTGGCGGTGGAAGGCGGCGATGTCCAAAGGCCGGAGGTTGTGGCGGAAGCGGATGTTGGTCCGGAAGTGGCGGAAGTTGGCGGAAGTGGTGCTGGGCGTTGTAGTAGCATTGTAGAGGTGGTCGGTCGAAGTACAGATAAGCTAACGAGCTCTCTGCTTTACCAAACGCTGTGGTGTAACAGCAGGAACATAGCGAGATTCTCTTTCGTAAGTCACCGGAAGAGGCCCGGAAGAGCCGGGAAGGAGAGCGGAACAGGTTAGGGCATCTTGGGGAAAATAGACAGACTGATCCCGGCCTCCCTTCCGCCCGCCTCGTCAACATGGGACGGACGAAACAGGTTTGGGAAACATCACAATGCCCCCCAAAAAGTGTTCACGATTTGGGTCCCAAAATCGTGAACACTAATAATGAATGTAATAAAAATCCATAAAAAAACACTGAAAATGATCAAATCAGAACATTATCAGGCTTGGTGTATGCTATTTAATGGAGGAACACACTGAAATTAGTCAAATTTAAAATTTTGAGATTATTGCCCAAAAATAGCCAGAGCTTATTTTGCCCTATTTGGCTGGTTTTGCATCAATTTCAGTTAATCATGACAAAGTTTGTCAAAAATAGTCAAATTTGCCTCAAAATTGCCCACTGCTCCATTCCAAATGCTAAAAAGTAACAAATTTGAGGTTCAGAGTCCTTGCGGCTGATAGAAAATTAAAAACAAAAAGTGTTAATACTTATTGTCCCAAATCGTGAACACTTTTTCAAAATTTTGGGAAAGTGTTCATGATTTCGGACCTAGATATGAACACTAAAAAAAGTGTTCATATTTGGGTCCCAAATCGTGAACACTAAAAAAGTGTTAATATGGGTTTTTTTTGTTTCAAATCATCATTGCTCATCCAATTCTGGACAAAAAGTTGAAATTCCAATGCGAGAGGATAAGTCTGTGGTTTATCAACCATTTTCGAAAGTAAGTACAGATTTGGAATCGCTATATACAACTTGTGAACAAAAAAACTCAAGTCCTCTGTTCAATTCTTAGCCGTTCAGATGTTACTGATTATTGATGACATGGCCGTGGATGAAAGTTTGTCACTCAAGAAAGTAAGTCTGTGGTTTCACAACCATTTTCAAAAGTAAGCACAGATTTGGAATCGCTATATACGACTTGTGAACAAAAAACTCAAGTCTTCCGTGCAATTCTCAAGATTACAGGAGCTACAGCGCAAAAACTGTATATTGCAATTTTCAAGCCTTTCTACCCAAAAAAGTATTAAATTAAAATAAACTAAAAATACTGTAAAGTGTGGATGAACAAAAAAAGAAACTAAAGATGCTGAATGAAAAGTGTGGCCGCGCGAAGCGCGGCCACTGACCCATATTACTAGTATATATATACACATGAGGACAAAAGTTGAGTAACCTCTATAGACCGCGGAGCGGCCCTTCGGGCCGCTCCGCGGTCAAAAATAGTTTAAGTAAAATGAAAAAGTAATTGACTGGTTTTAAACATAATTGTTTAGGCTTGAATTTAAAAAAAAATTCGTCAAAAAAGGTGAAAATTGAATGAGCTAGAGCAAATTAAAGTTTAAAAAAAACCCAAAAATGGCAAAAATTGACACGTTTTTACTCATAATTTATTATTAAGGAAAAACCGTGATGACAATACAAGATATTTTGTCAAACTTACTGAGATCTATTCAAAATGCTATAATATGGATGGACACACTTCGAAACCATTCTGCACGAGGCATGTCATTACCCGTATTATATAAGATATATATTGGGCTGGCGCGAGGGAGCAAAGCGAACCGTCAGCGCCCAGCCCCTCTTTTCGACCTGGGTGTACGTTTTGAGGGTTATTGCTAGATCTTTATTTTGATAAGGCTCTAGCTCGTCACAGGGAGCTTCAATCTTTCTAATTCTTTTTGCATTGGAAAGAGCATCATCAAATTGACCAAAACTCGCGAGAAATTGCTGAAAAGTTGCAGAATTGTAGTAAAATTTGTAAAAAAACCATTTGTCCGAACTCCTCCTTCTCCTTCTTCTTCTTCTTCTCCGCATCTATTCAATGGACGATAGTAGGTATTCATTTCTTCCCCCACTCATCCTCCAGGGTTCTTGGACCTCATGTATTTACTTTTATTCATAAGTCTTCAGTTAAACAACAACGCATATGCACCAGTGGCGTAGTGGTCTAAGTGAATGAACAGCTGGTTGAATCTGGGAGGTTCGAATCCTTCTTTGGCAATTATTTTATTTTGGAAATTTTAAGTTGAGAAAACAACTGGTACCATCGGCAGGTCAAAATTAGATCTCTTTTTTCCCAAAATCGATTGCCCTAAGTATTAATCATGAAAATTTCATAAAAATATGTTAGTTTGCCAATAAATTTTTATTGTATTTTTGATTTTCGAATCTTTTCTCTTTGTTATATATTTTAAATAATTTTGTTTTTTATTTATTATTTATTTTTTTATCCAATAATATCTTAATTTATTTTCGATTCTTTTATGTTTGTTATATTTTTTAATGAGTTTTTTTTTTCATATGTAAATAATATAAATTTGTATTTATACATTTTACACTATATTAAAAGTGGAAGAAATAACTGGTACCATCGGCAAGCCAAATATGGGTCTCTTTTCTCCAAATTTTGGAACTGCCTCGAGCAAAAAGTCAAGGAAATTTATCTACTACTTGTGGAATCTGCTGCGTCATCTGCATTTTGTTTTTGGGCACGCATGGAAAGAGACACTGAACTGCGCGCCAAAAACAAAATGCAACTGTCCAAGCAGCAGATTCCACAAGTAGTAGATAAATTTCCTTGACTTTTTGCTCGATTTTTTTTTTTTTTTTTAATTTTTTAATTTTTTTTTTTAAATTTTAAATTTTTAATTTCAATTTTTAAATTTTCAATTTTTAAAACATCAGCAAGGATATGTCTTGAGCAATGAAAAGAAATTTCTATCCTAGATTTGTGACCTACTCTGCCTTATTTATCGATCCAAAAGCTGAAATTAAAAGAATGAAATGGGTAATCAAATGATTGGTACAAAACGAAAAGGAATTTAAAAACTGGGTTAGATTTCATTGAATAAATGTCAACATGTCAAATAAATGTAAATGTCAACATGTCTAAATTACCATAAATCTTAAATAAAATCATCTTTGAAGAGCTTCTGTAGCCAAACTGACAATTGCCCGACAGCCCTACCCCTATCGGGCAAATGTAGGTGATATTAGGTATTAAATGAATTGAACGTGAATTATCGGTGATAAATATTATCAAAGTCTTAATCGACATGTCACCGACATGTCGAGCATAAATGAATGGGAATTCGGCAATATCACCGACAACTGCCCCTTTTATGAATACCCCCAAAATTTCCGGTGATATTGCTTGACTCCTATGAATGGCACTATTAAATGAATAGCGGCCAGGAGTCATCTATTAAGAGAGCTTTATTGAGAGGTTCAAAAGTTGGTTGCCCAAAAATTTTTACCCCCCTTTTTTATATTTTTTTTCGAAACTAGACACAATTCTAAGACTTGAGTGAGTGAGTGGCCTGTGAGTGGTCAAAACCTGAAATTCGATTTTTAGCAAATTTTTTAACTTTCAAAAATGACCAAAATTTTAACTGCCCATAACTCATTTTTTTTTCAACCAATTTTAATGATTTGACCGCCATTCGAACCGTCTTGACGAGAAGAATATTTTGTTTTTTTTGACAAACTTTCTACGACCAAGTGCAGCTGAGCTATTGGCAAAAAACCGATTTTCCGGTGTTCAAAATCTTAAAAATTTTTCAATTTCAATATCAAAACTCGATTTTGCGACAACGGCACCCAGATTTTCTTAAAAATCAGATAATTTTACCTATATGGACCAACGGAAAACTTTGTAGACCCTGCACCACGAGAGATATTTGAGGTCGAAAATGAGAACTCACATTATGGCCCTATGTTATAGCATAGGCAAAAAATGGCCGAAAATTTTACTGTCTCAAAATTGCAATTTTTTGCCCTGAAAAAATTCAATAGACCTATATCCGTCTTGCTACGTGGTTTTTAGCATCAGTTCTAACGCTTGAGCAGGAAAACTTTGACATTATTTTCTCCTATGCTATAACATAGGCAGTGTTGTAGGATAGGGAAAAACAATGTCAAAGTTCACACATGTAAATATCAAAACTTGGGCTAAAAACCACGTAGCAAGACGGATATAGGTCTATTAAATATTTTCAGGGCAAAAAATTGCAATTTTGAGACAGTAAAATTTTCGGCCATTTTTTGCCTATGCTATAACATAGGGCCATAATGTGAGTTCTCATTTTCGACCTCAAATATCTCTCGTGGTGCAGGGTCTACAAAGTTTTCCGTTGGTCCATATAGGTAAAATTATCTGATTTTTAAGAAAATCTGGGTGCCGTTGTCGCAAAATTGAGTTTTGATATTGAAATTGAAAAATTTTTAAGATTTTGAACACCGGAAAATCGGTTTTTTGCCAATAGCTCAGCTGCACTTGATCGTAGAAAGTTCGTCAAAAAAAACAAAATATTCTTCTTGTCAAGACGGTTCGAATGGTGGTCGAATCATTAAAATTGGTTGAGAAGAAAATGAGTTATGGGCAGTTAAAATTTTGGTCATTTTTGAAAGTTAAAAAAGTTGCTAAAAATCGAATTTCAGGTTTTGACCACTCACAGGCCACCAAAAGTCTTAGAATTGTGTCTAGTTTCGAAAAAAAATATAAAAAAGGGGGGTAAAAATTTTTGGGCAACCACGTTTCTGAGACTTTCGACCTTCTCAGTAAAGCTCTCTAAAATAGTAATCTAATCGTCTAATAAATTTGGGGGTCCTACCGAGGGGGTGGTCAGATGCGTTGGGGGGCCGGCAGATGCGTTGGGGGGGGGGGGCGTAGGAGGGGCAACGTCGTGGGGGGGGGGGGATTGTGGGAGTCAGCCAAATACGGTGTGAAAAATAATATCATCCGATTCTCACTCCATTCACGCCTTTAAGCTTATCGACAGGCGATTATTCGTGGCAGGTAAAAATCAGCTAGGCTGATGTGGAAAAAAGGGGGAGGGTGTGTTTGAGATGTGGGGATAGAAGAGCTGTTCCTGAAAAGCGGGAGTCAGGAGGGCCAGCATCAGCTTCGCCAGGCCCTGTGCGAGGGGGAAACTGTGGACCTGGCCTCCTACGCCGTCCACGATGCTGCCGACATCCTCAAGGTCCCTCCAACACTCTTCTCTAATGCACTTCGACTCTAATGGATTACCTCCAGAACTTCCTCATGGATCTGCCCGAGACCGTCCTCACCAATCGCATGCTCCAGTCTATGTTCGCCTCATGGGTTTGGCCATTTTAATCTATCGCTATGGCTGGGACGGGAAAGGGTGCAGAGAAGCTTCTGGTGCCCGGTGAACTGAACACCTTCAAACTGACGCAGAAGGAGCAGCACAAGAAGTACCTGAAGACGGTCGTCTGTCTTGTCTTTCCTTTCCCTAAAAGCATCTGAAGTGCCAATTGTAGATCAACACGGTGAGGCTGCTCTTTGTCCTGCTCCCAGCTGAGAATCGCGATATCCTCCACATGCTCCTTGACCTGGCCAAGGAGGTTCCCCGTCTTTTCATCAATAACATTGAAAAGGAGGCGTGGAATGGTTGAGGTCTCCGACTCTCCGAGTAAGATGGAGGCGCCTGCCTTGGCCACCTGCCTCGCTCCCTCTCTCTTCCGCTTCAGCGCCAGGGGCAAAGTGGACGAGGCCGACAAGAAGGGTATCTAAAGGGTCCTCTAAAAATGGGGGCGCCAAGATTGAGTGGCGTTGGCTGGCAGGCGTGCAGCTGCTGGGCATGGTGATAAAGTACGCGCAGGAGGTGTTCAAAGTCCCTGCTGGCTGACCTTCGCCAGGACTGGAGCCGTCGCAAGGCGCTTAAGGGCCGCCTCCTGGCCGACCGACTCCCCTCCAGCATGAGCGAGGCCGACTCTCAGGAAGTCCAGCCCTGCCTCACTCACTGCCATCGCCATCGCTCCCAGCTTCCCATTCCTCTTTTCCGCTCCCTCGCCCACTGAGACTAGTGGAGTGCTAGGAGGATGAGGCGGCCATCAACACGGCCACGGAGCTGGCCCGTCTCTACGCCTACGTCCAGAGCATGCCTGAGGGCAAGGAGAAGCAGGCCCGTCTCAAAAGCGTCCCCTTTTCACCTCTCCTGCAAGCTCCCCTTCTATCCAATCCCTTCTTCCAGTTCAACGACTACAACCGGGAGCAGAAGGGACTCACGCCGCAGGAGCTCCGCAAGCACTCCAAAGCCCCTCATCTCCTGCCTTCAATTCTCTCCTCAGGGCCAGTGAAGTTGAGAGATTAGAGTCAGTCCAGCACTCCTTCACCCGCTTCATATTCAGAAAATATTCCCTCTCCAACTCCAGGCTGGGATATGAGTACAGGTGCCAGTTCCTTGGCCTAGAGCAGTTTAAGCATCGCCGAGCCTTAGCAGACCTTCTGTTTCACCATGCAGTGTACAATGGGTATCAGATCTGCCCTGGGAGCATAGTTAGAAAGGTGAATCCTCGCCCTCTGCTTCACAATGCCCGTCTGCTCTCAAACCCTAGCCTGCGTGGTGTTGCATCTAAAGTCTGGCCAAATCCTGTGATAGCTGTCTGGAACTCAATTCCTGAACATATTCTTCTTTCAAAGAGGCATACATTTTTGGAGTACCTGAAATCCCCAGAATCTCCGCTCCAATAGCTCCATCAGCTGCTTCCAATTGTTCCCCGAGTTTGGCATAGCTTAATTGCCTGTGCCTCTTTTTGTACTCCTGTGTGCTGGAGTAAAGAAAGAAAGAAAAAACTTCAAAAATTCGCCAATAATCGAATTTTCTGCTTGGACCACTCATACTCTGCCAAAAGCCTTAACGACATGTCTACTTTACAGAAAAAAGGGCGTAAAAATTCGATTGGTGGTCGAATCATTTAAATCCGTTGAGCAAATCAAGAGGGATAGATGATTAAAAAATCGACCGTTATATTAACTTCAAAAATTCGCCAAAAATCGAATTTTCAGTTTTAACCAGGAATAAAAAGCTTAAGAGGCTCATGGGTGGAGGATTCCATGGATAGTGGCAAAAATTAATTCGAATTCGAGAAACTCCATCTTCAAATCTGGAACACCTCTCATAGAGGTTATTTCGAGTCGATTAAAGGTAACCAAAAACAGCAAATCTTCATTTCTTCTACCAGCAAGAAGCAAATCTAGTACCAAAACCGCGGCTTCCTCCTGAAAGCCGTCGATTAAAATATGGCATGCAAAGAGGGGCCAACGAGATTCCACACCGGGGTTGTAGAGAGTGCGCTAGACAGAGCTCTGTCTTGTCTGGTGTTGTTTTCAATGTTTCAGTGATCTGACGAGGCACCTGATTAGGCTGCAGCAGAAGATAGTCATTAAAAGTCGGCGATAGATCTTACTTACCCCACTATTTTTTCTACATTGTCATCTCTTTAGCCCTTTTCTCTTCTTTTCCTTTCTTTTATTCCTTCCGTTTTTTAGAGCAAAATTTATTTATAAAAGCAAGTCTGAATTTAGAAGCAACCAAAATCAGCAAATCAAGCAATCTTCATGTCTTGTACCAGCGAGAGGCAAATGTAGTACCAAAACCGCGGTCTCTTCCTGAAAGTTGTCTGTTTGATTTGTCCTGAAAAGGGAGTTTGAAAAGAGGGGCCAACGAGGGTCCACACCGGGGTTGTAGAGAGTGGGCTGGACATAGCTCTGTGGAGGGGCTGCTTGCTGGGACTGCACGGGGCTGATCTGGTACTGAAGCTGGGGTGGAAAGGCACTGCTGACAGGAGACTGCTGGCGCATGTAGGCCAGTCTCTGCTGAGAGCTGGGCTGGGCGAAGGCAGGGGACAGGCGACGGACTGTCACCGGCACGCTTTGGCCTCCAGCGGGGGCGGAAGGGAGACTGAAGGCGGAAGGGAGGCTGAAGCCGAGCGAGCTGGAGGGCAGAAAGCTGGGGCTAGGCTGCGAGCCGCTGGGAGAGGAGTGTGAGAAGGTGGCTGATTGCTGCTGTTGCTGGCCGGGGTAAGAGTGGATGGGTTGAGAAGCTGCCTGAAAAACCATCGTTAGCGGCGGAGATTGGAGGCTAGGCGTCTGCTGTGCCGATGGAAAGCTGAAAGGCGGTGATGGTGCTTGACGGCTGATTGTCTGCTGCTGCGGCTGTTGAATGTTCGACGTCTGCTGTCTTGCTTGAAGGCTGCTTCCCCACTGCTGCGTCGCTTGAAAACTGATGGCCTGCTGCGGTTGCGGTTGAGAAGCAATCGTCTGTTGTTGTGGTTGAAAGCTGTTTCCCCGCTGCTGCAGCGGTTGAACGTTGATGGTCTGCTGGGCAGAGGCAGGTATGGAGACGAGGAATTGCTGCTGAGGGGCTGGCGGGCCTTGGAGTGTGGGCGGAGGTGGAAGGAAAGTGCCTGGGGTGCCCTGAGCAGGTTGGATTAGGACAGAAGATTGTTGTGGCTGCTGCTGTGTTGGGACAGGGACGGGGAAGGGCTGCTGGATGATGAGGGGCAGGATCTGGACGGGAGTGGCACTCCTCCTGATGGGCATCCACTGCTTCGGCCCAGGGATCACTGGGATTTCCTGGCTCTGCCAATGCTAGGCTTTCTACAGGCCTTTCACAAGACAGGAGGGTGCTAAGAAGGCTTGACCGGCTGGTATGCGGCAGTTGGGAGAGGAGGTGAGGCGCGAAGGCTGCCCAGGGGCT
The DNA here is from genome assembly GCA_030248095.1 of Ptycholaimellus sp. GST1_10. Taxonomy (NCBI): domain Eukaryota; kingdom Metazoa; phylum Nematoda; class Chromadorea; order Chromadorida; family Chromadoridae; genus Ptycholaimellus; species Ptycholaimellus sp. GST1_10. The sequence goes on from JASANA010004510.1 coordinate 11,627, forward strand.
GGACGGTATAGAACTTATTGGCTACCTTCGTCCCGCCTCCTCCTCTGCCTGTCAAAGGTGAGAGAGGTAGCTGGGTAAGTGAGCAGGGGCGAGGCTGAAGGCACAAGGGGGGAAGCAATAGTCCCACTCCTTCTTGGGGTCCGTGGTGTAGCACCAGGGCCTGGAACGCTTGCCGCGACAGGTCGTCGGATTGGCACAAATGTTCCCTCCAAATCAGCATCGATGGGACAAAGGGAGAGGGCTGTGGCTTCCTGCCAGTAGATAGGAGGAGGGAGGAAAAGAGAACCGACTCCAGCGGCTGTCTTCCCGATCTCAGTCCATGCGGAGTCCACGGAGCAGGCGTGCTTTTGCGGCGTCTGTGTGGCCCAGGCTTGGCAGGTGACGTTCTTCCACTGTGAGAAAGTGGAAGACTGAGACTCAAGTCATGTCATGGGGAGATAGAACTGTTCTGTTGCGCTGGATGGCGGCGGACTCTGAGTAAGCCTTCTTTGGGTCCCTGCACTTAGACGCTCTCGCACATTTTCGTCGGTTGCCTATCAGACACTTGGTTCTCGAGGTTGTGCCTGCAATGACCATTACCCATCGCCCAATGCTCCTTACTGCTGCAAAGCACGGATGATACTATTTGCTGCCAAACCTCGCCAAGACTAGCCAATAAATACTCTTGTCTAAGTATTGACGTTCTCATCAATGGCTGATACTCTTCCATACCTTGGCCTTGCAGTTGAACGGCGCATATGGCCAGCAGAAGCCCCGGAAGCGTCCACAGTAATCGCCTCATGAATCCTAAGCGAATGAGCTGGGGGAGAGACGACTGATGTGCATCAGTGGGCGGAAAGTAAGGGGCATTTATATGGCAGGCCAAATTAGCGATCGCGAACAGCCCAGGCCGAGCATCAATTACCGAGCGACGGGCCGAACCTGAGTTCGGCGGAAGGAAACACATACGTCCTTTCATTTTCACTGCTAACCTATATACTCCAGGCCTGGTTGTGAGTAAATTCATTGTTTTCATTTAGCTCATATACTCCAAGCTTTTGTATGATGAATGATCAATATTAAAAAAAACTACAGAAGTCTCCACTGGAAAAAGTACAGCAGCTTCTAAGCAGGCAAAGATAAACTTTTATTACCACAGGTAGACGTGAAAAATGGAACTGCTAGTTCTCCAAAGACGGTCATCATAAGTACGATCGCAGGCATGCATCATGCAATATTAGCTGGTGTAATGATATATTTGCGCGGCCGCAGGCCGCCTGCCGCGGAAGGCAGGGCAGTCAGAGCTCCGGAGGCCGGAGGGCATGGGTGCGGAGGCCCCGGAGTGTAGCCTAGCATGCGAAGCATGCTAGGCGAAGCGTAGGGGCCGTAGCACCCGTGCCCGGAGGCCGGAGGAGCTCTGGCGCCCTGCCCGAAGCGGCGGGCGGCCAAGGCCAGCTTAAGCAGTTACCCCATTTTTGCGTCCGTCTGTCCGCATATTGGGCTGGCGCGAACGGAGCGCTAGCGGAGTGTCAGCGCCCAGCCCCTCTTTTCGACCCAGGTGTACGTTTTTGGGGTTATTGCTAGATCTCAATTTTGATAAGGCTCTAGCTCGTCACAGGGAGCTTCAATCTTTCTAATTCTTTTTGCATTGGAAAGAGCATCATCAAATTGACAAAAACTCGCGAGAAATCGCTGAAAAGTTGCAGAATTGTAGTAAATTTTGTAAAAAACCATTTGTCCGAACTCCTACTCCTCCTCCTCCTCCTCCTTCTTCTTCTCCGCATCTATTCAATGGACGATAGTAGGTATTCATTTCTTCCCCCACTCACCCCCCGGGTCCTTGGGCCTCATGTATTGACTTTTATTCATAAGTCTTCAGTTAAGCAGCCATGCATATTCATCCGTGGTGTAGTGGTCTAAGCGATTAAAGTGGTAGTGGTCTAAGCGGTCTAAGGTTCGAATCCTTCTTAGGCAATCATTTTTATTTTGGAAACTTTAAGTTGAAAAAACAACTGGTACCATCGGCAGGTCAAAATTAGAGTTCTTTTCTCCCAAAAATCGATTGCCCTAAGCATGTATCATGAAAATTTCACAAAAATATGTTAGTTTGCCAATAAATTTGAATTGTATTTTTGATTTTCGAATCTTTTCTTTTTGTTATATTTTTTAAATAATTATGTTTTTTTATTTATTTTTTAATTTTTTATCCATTAATATCTTAATATATTTTTGATTCTTTTATGTTTGTTATAATTTTTTAATGAGTTTATTCTTATTTATTTATTTTCCATATATTATTAAAAAATAAATTTTTATTTATACATTTTATACTATATTAAAAGTGGAAGAAATAACTGGTACCATCGGCAAGCCAAATGTTGGTCTCTTTTCTCCAAATTTTGTAATTGCCTCGAGCAAAAAGTCAAGGAAATACATCTACTACTTGTGGAATCTGCTGCGTCATCTGCATTTTGTTTTTGGGCGCGCATGGAAAGAGACACTGAACTGCGCGCCAAAAACAAAATGCAACTGTCCTAGCAGCAGATTCCACAAGTAGTAGATGTATTTCCTTGACTTTTTGCTCGAGGCAATTACAAAATTTGGAGAAAAGAGACCAACATTTGGCTTGCCGATGGTACCAGTTATATAATAATATAAAAGCTGAGCCTTGTCCGTAAGTAGATAGCTTCGCGCAAGCCCAATTCAGTAGCTGCAGGGAAAGTGAAGACATTTTTGGGTAAATCAAGGTCGCCTAACCAGAATATGTTGTCCGTAGCTTGATCCGATCACGGGAATGTGCTTAAAACATCAAAAATTTGGGTAAAATGGCCATTTTGGGGGGTTTTTCGAATGCTGCTTGTGACAGGAAGCGAATTTTGACTCACTGTTTCTTGCATTCGGTAGGTAATAAAATTACGCGAAGAATGGCATTGGAATTTTTAAAATCGGTTGAGAATTGGCTGAGCTACATACAAAACAAATTTTAGCTAATAAGCCTTTATGGCGGCCTACCCAGGCCTCCAATGTTTCAGTGGATAATGAAGTAAGATCTGACAAGACAATTCATTCGGCAGCCTTGGTCTGTTTAGTAGGCCTATCCGGCTGGCTTCATTTTGGCATGGCTGGAGCTGGCTGAGTGCGCCGCAGGCCTCTCCCAACCTAGTCCATAATATAAAAGCTGAGACGTGTCCGTAGCGTGAGCACACCGCGCAGTCCGAATTCAAGCTGTATTGTGGATATTAGGAGCTTATTGGGTAAATCGTGGCCAGGGAACACGATGGCGTTGGAACCAGCTTGCTCCAATCACGGGAATGTGCTTAAAACCTCGAAAATGTGAGCTTTTTCAATGTTTTGCCTCTGCGCAGTTTTGTGCAGGTATCCAATCTGTCAATGTTGCACTAATTAAACATAAATGTCCATACAGGACTCCAATCCAGCGTCCTTCCAGGCAGCCTTTCCTTTGTAGGATTGTCTGCCTGATTTTTGAAGTCCCTCGAGGACAGCTGGATGTTTGCTGTTGCATTCATTTGGTGTGGCTGTAATTTGGCCACTGGGTGGGAGTTCCAAAAAGAGTCGGTAGACCAAAAAAGAGGCTAATGCATGAAAAAAGCTGAGCACCCGTATAGCGGGACCCATGCAGCCCAAATAAAAAATTACCTTGAATTTCATTTTAATTTTTTCCATTTAAATATACATTTGTTTCATATGCATAAGTTGTTAAAACTAATTGAGATTTATCTTTTCCCTTGCCTTCTGTTGGCGATACTGTGCATGACAACTTGGTGCAAAAATTCATTACCACTTGGAATTTCTGAACAAAGAAATACTCATAAAATAAGTTAACTAAAATGCGATCTAAGAAAACCCAAAAAAGAATGATGTGTGCCGCAGGCCTCTCCCAACCTAGTCCATAATATAAAAGCTGAGACGTGTCCGTAGCGTGAGCACGCCGCGCAGTCCGAATTCAAGCTGTAACTAGGAAATTAAGAGTTTTTTGGGTAAATCGTGGCCGGGGAACACGATGGCGTTATAACCAGCTTGATCCGAGCACGGGAATGTGCTTAAAACATCAAATGTTTGGGCAAAATGAATATTATGGAGGGTTTTTCGGATGCTACTTTTGACTGAAAGCGAATTTTGCCAAACGGTTTTTTGCATTCGCTAGGAAATAAAATTACCCAAAAAATGGCGTTGGAATTTTTAAAATCGGTTGAGAATTGGTGGAGCTACATCAAAAACAAATTTTAGCTAATAAGTCATTCTGGCGGCCTACCCAGGTATCCAATGTTTCAGTTAATATTGAAGTAAGACCATAATATAAAAGCTGAGACGTGTCCGTAGCGTGACCACCTCGTGCAGTCCGAATTCAAGCTGTAACTAGGAAATTAAGAGTTTTTTGGGTAAATCGTGGCCGGGGAAAACGATGGCGTTATAACCAGCTTGATCCGAGCACGGGAATGTGCTTAAAACATCAAATGTTTGGGCAAAATGAATATTATGGAGGGTTTTTCGGATGCTACTTTTGACTGAAAGCGAATTTTGCCAAACGGTTTTTTGCATTTGCTAGGAAATAAAATTACCCAAAAAATGGCGTTGGAATTTTTAAAATCGGTTGAGAATTGGTGGAGCTACATCAAAAACAAATTTTAGCTAATAAGTCATTCTGGCGGCCTACCCAGGTATCCAATGTTTCAGTTAATATTGAAGTAAGATACAAGTGGTGAGTTTTATCATAGACTTTATTGTCTTAGACCTAATTGGCTGGCTAGATTATACCATGTCTGGAGCTGTCAATGTGCGCCGCAGGCCTCTCCCAACCTAGTCCATAATATAAAAGCTGAGACGTGTCCGTAGCGTAATCACGCCGCGCAGTCCGAATTCAAGCTGTATTGTGGATATTAGGAGCTTTCTGGGTAAATCGTGGCCAGGGAACACGATGGCGTTGGAACCAGCTTGCTCCGATCACGGGAATGTGCTTTTTATATCCGATCACGGGAATGTGCTTAAAAAGTGAGTTTTTCCAAAGTTTTGCATCTGCGCAGTTTTGTGCATGTATCCAATCGGGTGATATTGCACTGCTTAAACAAATTTCCAAACTGCTTAGCTATCAAGTGTCCATCTCGGGCAGCATCGAGAAAGATCTGTCCATCCACCTAATAGTCGAGGAATCGCTATAAATACTGCTGTGTATTAATCCTGAACAGCAATTAATCCACTGTCATAGTTACAAAATTGACCGATCCCAACTAATATTTGTAACATGGCACAAGTGAGTAGATTTTATTAGTAGTAAAGAGCGGGTTTCTGACCCTTAGTTAATTACATTTCAATGAAATATTAGGCAATTGAGTAGGTATCAAAGCATCAGAAATCGTAAAATTTAATCCCGGGTCACATTTGGAACTATAGCTATTTACCTAGCCATGTATTAGCAAAACAGACTTCACAGCTGTACGATTCAATTCGTTCGGATTTTTTTAAGCCCAAGAACGTCTCTGTAGGTGCTTCCTATGACCCACAGCAGCCGTTTACAAAAAGCAACTTTCGACCCCCTGTGTTATAACTTTTTCTAATTACTGTTCTGGCCCCCGTCCCCATGTTAAAGAGCGATCCCTCCATTATAATAATAATAACAAATACACCTCCATGCGGGCAGCCTAACCCTACTCGGGTTGGGTGCCTAATCTTTGAAGTCCCTTGAGGACAGCCAGGTGTTTGCTCATGCATTCATTTGGTGTGGCTGTAATTTGGTCACTGGGCGGGGGTTTCTAAAAGAGTCATAAGACCACAATAGAGGCTGATGCATGAAAAAAGCTGAGCACCCGTCTAGCGGGACCCATGCAGCCCATATTCTCCCTCCCTCAACAGTTTAATTATGTATTTTTTTGGGGTAATTCGGCACTGCTCAAACTGAATCTGCATTGGTTGAACAGATGCCTTTTATGATGAAGATGCATATGCAGCATTTACCTGCTCTTGAAAAATGCGATTTGATTAATTAATGGTGAAAGGCTTATTGCAGATTTCATGCTTTTATTGATTTAGTCCGAATTTTAATGCAAACATATCCAAGAAGTTGTGCCTTCAGAACATGTACATTGATTGAACGGAGCAGAATTGATGAGAAAAAAGGTCAAATAGTGGAATGAATTTTTAACTCACACTTTTTAAAAACCATAAATTCTAATATACATCAAAGGCATAAAAAAACCGAAATACAACAAACTTAAATTTTGCACCAATGCAACATATTTAAAAAATATGAAAGGAAGGAATATGTAAACAAGTAAAATTGAAAACAAAAATTATTCGGATATGAATGACAAATGGTGTTTCAAATTTCTGGATATCATTTTCAAGCATTTGTCTATAATATGAAAATATTTTTGAGGCACTCAATTAATTTTAAATATAGCATCAAAACTCGAAAATGAACTATAAATAACCATAAATGAATAAAACCATATATAGAAACTAAATTGAAAAAATGTACAGGTAATTTTGATATAAATTTGCATAAACAGGAAATCCAATATGCTCAAATCGCACAAATTATGACCAACTAAAATATACTACCAATTAAAAAGATGGAATTCACAAAATCTTAATAAATATTAATAAACCAAAACAATTTAAGAAATTACAATAAATTATGATGTGCGCCGCAGGCCTCTCCCAACCTAGTCCATAATATAAAAGCTGAGACGTGTCTGTAGCGTGAGCATGCCGCGCAGTCCGAATTCAAGCTGTAACTAGGAAATTAAGAGTTTTTTGGGTAAATCGTGGCCGGGGAACACGATGGCGTTATAACCAGCTTGATCCAAGCACGGGAAAGTGCTTAAAACATCAAATGTTTGGGTAAAATGAATATTATGAAGGGTTTTTCGGATGCTACCTTTGATTGAAAGCAAATTTTGTCAAACGGTTTTTTGCATTCGCTAGGAAATAAAATTACGCAAAGAATGGCATTGGAATTTTTAAAATCGGTTGAGAATTGGCAGAGCTACAGTCAAAACCAATTTTTGCTAATAAGCCATTCTGGCGGACTACCCAGGTCTCCAATGTTTCAGTGGATATTGAAGTAAGATACAAGTGGTGAGTTTTATCATAGACTTTATTGGCTTAGACCTAATTGGCTGGCTAGATTATACCATGTCTGGAGCTGTCAATGTGCACCGCAGGCCCATACCATACTAGTCCATAATATAAAAGCTGAGACGTGTCCGTAGCGTGAGCACGCCGCGCAGTCCGAATTCAAGCTTTAACTAGGAAATTAAGAGTTTTTTGGGTAAATCGTGGCCGGGGAACACGATGGCGTTATAACCAGCTTGATCCGAGCACGGGAATGTGCTTAAAACATCAAAGATTGGTGTAAAATGCTCATATTGGAAGGTTTTTCGGATGCTGCTTCTGACAGGAAGCGAATTTTGATTGACTGTTTCTTGCATTCGGTAGGTAATAAAATTACGCGAAGAATGGCGTTGGAATTTTTAAAATCGGTTGAGAATTGGCTGAGCTACATCAAAAACAAATTTTAGCTAATAAGCCTTTCTGGCGGTCTACCCAGGACTCCAATGTTTCAGTAAATATTGAACTAAGCTATAACAAGATGGTTTATTCAGCAGTCTGCATCTGTTGAGCCTAACAGGCTGGCTTATTTTTGGCATGCCTGGAGCTGGCAATTTGTGCCGCAGGCCTCTCCCAACCTAGTCCATAATATAAAAGCTGAGACGTGTCTGTAGCGTGAGCATGCCGCGCAGTCCGAATTCAAGCTGTAACTAGGAAATTAAGAGTTTTTTGGGTAAATCGTGGCCGGGGAACACGATGGCGTTATAACCAGCTTGATCCAAGCACGGGAAAGTGCTTAAAACATCAAATGTTTGGGTAAAATGAATATTATGAAGGGTTTTTCGGATGCTACTTTTGATTGAAAGCAAATTTTGTCAAACGGTTTTTTGCATTCGCTAGGAAATAAAATTACGCAAAGAATGGCTTTGGAATTTTTAAAATCGGTTGAGAATTGGCAGAGCTACAGTCAAAACCAATTTTTGCTAATAAGCCATTCTGGCGGACTACCCAGGTCTCCAATGTTTCAGTGGATATTCAAGTAAAATGTGACAGGACAGTTTATTCGGCACTTGTAAACAGGGATGTTGAAAGCTATCTTACGATGTCGTAGTTGTTCAGTGAGAATAAAATATCACCTTACTGACTAGTATGCTTACTAGGCTTAATTTTTCCTTTGTGTGATTAGTCACGCCTCTCCTCCTTATTTTCGGTTTTGCGGAAGAAAACAAAGAAATAAAGAAATATATTCGACTATACTGAGGCTATGATAGGCTTACCTTGGCGTGCTTGAGTTGGCTTCCATCACCGGTGAGTATGAAGAAGGTGTGAGGATTGCGGAAGGGATAGCGGTGGCCAAACTTGGCGAAGCCATTGCACACCGGCGTCACGAGTTCTTCCACCGCCTCCGCCAGCCAGGCCCACTTCTGCTCTTTCTCCAGCTGCTCCGAGAGGCTTCGTTGAACTGCAAAACACATTCATTCGAATGTTATGGCTTAAAATGGTAAAATTAGAGGAACTGAATCGGTGGTCCACTGGGGACAGGGTCTCTTTGCTGCTGAGGAGGCGTCTGCATCGCTTGAGGTCATCCACATCCCCCAAGGCTTCGCCTCGCAGTGCTCGTAGGGCGGCATCCAGCTGCTCGTAGGTATCGAACACCGTCTGTTGTCCTGCTGGGGGCTTTTGGTAGGGCTCACCGTTCATCTCCTGAAATGCTCTAATTTGGTCAACCATTCAGAATGAGAATGGACAGAAAGAACACTAGGTGGTGAAGAAGCCTCTTAGAAACTCGAGGATGCTGAAAGCCACTGTGATGATATGATAGTTCACGAAGCAAGTGCATCAGTGCGCGAATTGCGCAGCCTCCTATGATGAGGCATGAGTGCATGGGTGCGCTGGTTGCATGATTAGTCGGCTGGAAGTGAAGGAGAAATGCGCAGAGCTGATAATTGAAGATTAATTAGCCAATTTAGCAGCTCAAACTGTGTAGATCAATTTAGACAGAAATATGAAGCATAGTAAAATATAAATGAGCGGAAATGCTGCGTTTCGATTAACATTCATGTGGAAGCAGCTATAAATACAGGCTTTCTGAAACATCATGTGCTTGAGGTACTCAGTAAAAGCTCGCTTAGAACTCTTGATCACATATTTTATCCATTGAAGTTGGCTAAGAGATCAGGTCAAGAGCTGATTGATCAAGAGCTGATTGTCAAGAGCTGATTGAATGCTGATTCAATTGGAGAAGCTATGCTAGACTGCCATTTCCTTTTATTCATTGCCCTACGACATACATTGGACTAGGTTAGACTTCTAGAATTCGCACAACTAAAATTATGCATTATGCTAACCACTGGCAAGTAAGCAGAACGTATGATTGGGCATCAATATTAAATATGGCTTAGTGTAGCAAAGCGTAAAGGAGACGTAATGAAACATTCCAAGCCAGAGTTCAGAATTGATGTTTGAGGTAATGATTACTGGTTGGGTTAATGCAGTCTTATTTGTAGGCTCTATAAAACATCAGTCAACCGCTGGGCCCGCTGGGCCCGCTGGGCCTGACCTGCTTGAGGAGTACTTGAGAGTTTCAATGGATTGTCTGATGTTTCATAGAACCTACAAATAAGACTGACTTTACCCTACTAGTAATGGATGCAGAGCCTGATCAAGTGAACCCTGTGTTTTGCCTGGCCCCAGCGATGTGTCCAAACCTGGAATGCCCTGCCTGAAACTGTGATCAGAAGTTCGAAGAGAGCTTTCATTGAGCACTTAAAACGCACTCGTCTCTGACCCTCTTCTCACTATCTCCCTTGGTTATGCCTTGCTGCTTAACCTTCTTACCCGATTTGGTTCGGAAGTAAAACAATCAACAATCAAAACCCTTTACTGTTGGCCGATTGAATACCTTTCTTCTGGTACCATCGGCAAGCCGAAAGTGAAGTTATTTTCTCCAAAAAATCGATTGTCCTGAGTTTCAAGCCAAGGAAATTTCCTATTACTAGTGGAATCTGCTTGTGGGGCACTGAACCTTCTCGCTTTCTTTGTTTTCATCGGCAGAGCCGGAAAATAAAGCAGTGACAAACAAAAGCACTGCAACGAAGATAAGATGTGAAGGCAGGGTGTTCATAAATGGAGCTTCGCATAGGACATGAATTTGCGTTTTGAACTTAGGATCACAGCCTGAGGAATTTGATTCCAATGATGAATGCCAGCGAGATACTCCCGGAGCAGAACTATTATATTACTGGCTGAGAACAAGCAGCTTTGTTTGAATGTTTTATGAAATATCAGGCTATGTGTTTGAATAAAAGAACATCGAAACCTAATAACCTATTGTGGGCTTTGCCGAAGATCAGGAGCGCTAACCTGGACGTGGCTCGGCGCATCAACGGACACTGGGAGAGGGAGGTCCTGGCACGGATCGATGACATCAGCAACAACAGGACAGGAAATCACAAGAGGCCTGCATTACAGCGGAAGAGCCATCGTGATGTTTCACAGATAATTCATCAAACGCAACCTTGAGTCATCTATTGATATATGAAGCTCTTGTAGGATCTATATCTCTTGCCACTCAATAACATCAAGTCAAAAAAGGAGTTCTTCACCCTGCCCACTTATTAGGGAATGGACGATTTTCAGAGCTACATATTCGGCATCTGTTTGGGTGACTTTGAATGAAAATAGAGGACTTGAAGCCTTGAGCTAAAGGACGACCGCTTCATTGGCTCCATTGACCCCAGATGAAGGCTGTGTTTGATGTTGATGAAGTGGCTCCACCAGTATGAGGTTATATTATTTGGCATTAATCTCGTGGAGTCGAGTTATTCGATTTATTAGTCGATGGGATAACCTTTCGTGAGAAAGTCATTCTCAGCTCCAAACGGGTGTTCATGTCCTATGTGATAGTGAACGTCTAAAATTTTCACCCACTTCTCTACAGTGCTTTGCTGTCACAGTATTCTCTCCGGTTTTTACCGAAGTAAACATGATGATGATGATGATTGATGAATGGTTCAAGTTAGACTAACGTTGGACAATCGTTTTTTCAAGCCAAATGTTCAATTAAAGAATTTGTCAGTTTGGGTGTCAAGCACCTCATTGATCGCAGACCATTGGAAGGAGGAGAAATTGTACACTGGCTCATGACGGCGTTTGATGAAGTGTCTGTGAAACATCACGGCTCTTCAGCTTCACTGTTGGGTTTACTGCGGCCTTTACTGTTGGTTGGTGATGACCAACTGGATTCGCTGCAGGCAGCGAAGGGGGATGAGAAAGCGGTGGAGGACAGCTATGTGGAGGAGGCGGTGAACGGGGAGGATGACGACTGTGGCAGTGCCATCCCCGGCCGTAGCTCATTGCATTCTCTTCCTTCGAGCTATATCTTCTTATGAGACATTCTTCGATGTGAGAAAGCTTCAGAAAGATGTAAACGTATTGAGAGCAGTCATTAAGACAAGAAATAGGTTGCCGTCCCAAAGCCTAAGCCTAAGTAAGTTTAACAACCTCTGCTACTGATGGCTCTGTCACATGTGTGAGGCGGGATTCCTCACTGTCCACGCTCATTCCGCTCATGCCCTGGTGTGCTCTCAGGCTGTTCTGTCAGTAATCTAGCATCAGCCTACCTTTGTTGATGATGGCTGAGAGTTGGCCAACGGACTATGGCAATAGTGACATTGATTGAGGCATCTACAAACTTATCGCTCCCCCTTTCTCTCTCCTACGCCTGCACAT
>JASANA010004511.1:0-19145 GCA_030248095.1 Ptycholaimellus sp. GST1_10
AAATATCGACTATTACAGAGACTAATTTTTAGTAAAGGGAATAAACCGCGCGTTTGGTCGTGATTACCCGACGCAGACAGTTCAGGTGCACCCAGCGTATTGACCCCTGCATAGTAAACTCAGTTGAACTTCATTAAATGCTGTGGTGCAAATGACTGACCCAACAGTGCTTAAAGTTTATATGTAGAAGCCCTCATTTTTTTTCGAACCCTCATGATATACCAGCATCATCAATTCATTTTTTTATAATTTTCTCAAATACTGAAATTACCCACTGCCTATAACATTTTATCATAGATGTTTAAAAATTGCTCATGGCTGGGTTGCATCTAGGAATGCCAAATATCAAAGATCTGGAAAGGCTGACGATAGTTGGATAGGTAATGATAAAAACCTTGCATCGGCAGGGATCCAGCCATTCGTCCCCTGCTTCCAGAGGCTCCTCGTGGGTGGCCAAGCAGATGCGACACTGCTTCCAACCCCTTGCCTCCTCACTCGCCTCACTTATTGTTCTATCGTCCGCCAAGGAGGCTTCTCGGTTCACAGCCATGGCGACTGAAAAATCTGTCGCTTAATCAAACATCGAACTAATGAATCAAAGATTCACGATTTCGGTAATTATGACACATTCCTAAGCGATAAATAGTTATTTCTCTCACGTTCCAGTCGAAATATTGCTAAACAATTGCGAAACTTTCAAGGGGATATGAAGGCGAGCTGTGTGAAGAAAAAGTGTCTGTTGTGAGTGTGCAAGATGTTTTGATTTGGAAAACCTCGCGCAAAACCGAGCAAGTGGAATTTTTCTTTGCGTAACATATTATTCCGATGACTTTGGAGCAAAACTTGCGGTTGAGCAATCTGGGCACCTGAATAAGTATAGTTACGAGGATCAAAAATCAAAAATTGAATCACAGAACGATTTATTGACACATTCGAAAAACAACATATTATAGCAGCATAGTTAATAATTTTAAAATGTTGTTTGTTGCCTTGCGCATGTTTAGAGAGCCCAATTCTTCAAATGTCAACTAATTCTAAAATTTTCTCAGCCCACTATCTCATCTCTCTGTCCCAAGTTCTTTCCTGACAAGCTTTCGCATTCCTCAGACTCTAACTATTCTTTTCGCCGTATTTTCTGATAGTGTTTGCATTTTGTAGGGTAATAGTTGAGTTTGTTCTGGCATTGGAGTGATGAGTTTAAGGGATACCTGTTGTCATTGGCTTATATGGTGCAAACAAATCGGCTGAGCTCAAGCTTATTATAAGAACAGAGCAGCAAAAGAAATGAATGAATAAACCGATATTATTTGAAGGAGCCTTCAGACGATAGCATCAAGCATCTGAATTTCTTCTTAACGGCATGACACGGCATAGCAGGCGGGCAGAAAATTAATGCAAGCAGTAGACGAGAGTAAAAGCCGAAACTGTACCTATGAAGAGGAGTCATAAATGGCCTTCATAGGTCGACGTTTCGTGCAGACGTTCGTTTCATTTCCACTTCATGCGCCGGATTTGAAAACAAGATCATCACATGCGAGCAAAGTTATGAAAACAAAACCCCAGCAAGATTAAGCAAAAAAGATAGCAAAATGGATTCAAGTTTTTAAATAAATTATTCCCCATTTTTCGGGCTTTGACGAAGAAGGGTAGAAGTCCTGGAGTAAAAAAATAAATGATTATAAATCTATAAATCTTTCTTCTTTTTTTGAACATCTTTTGGCCGCAATTATCTGCTACGTTTGCGAATTCAGCGGCGAAAAGGCGACGATGCCTATTCACCTGAGTCGAGTCCACATAGGCTCGCTGAACAGCCAGCCGAAATGGTTTTGTGCAGATTGCCATTTCAGCAGCAATATTGCCTCAGAAGCTACCATTCATTCTTCAGCACAAGCTTTCCACGATTCGTCTACCCACAGATTCACTCATGCAACTGCTGGCTACAGCTAAATCGGCTAGACATCAGGACCTCCAATATACTCCTGCCAATCTCCATTCTGATAAACCTTTTTGGACAAAAAAATCAGCTGATGCCAGTAGTTCAGTCGAGAACGCTAAAACTGAAAGAATTTTCTATACGATTCCAGATATTCCTTCTTGTCATCGATGTTCACACCAGCCGCAGTTGGCAAAAAGACAACGGTTTACTTTTCTCTCCAATGTCAAAAAATATACCCGACTTTGCCAGGTCACAAAAACTGGAGCATATACAATTTCATATCCTTGCCTGCTTCAAACTGATGCCCTTTGGATGCGCTGCATGTAGTTATCAATCATCAACGAAGCACCACGTGCAGAAACATCAGAAGATGAAAAACGAGTGCAAGTTGGTTTTTGATCGCACTCATTGCAGATTTGAATGCATGATTAAATTTTAGTGAAGCGGAGATTCGCATTTTGGTCAAAGTTGGCACAGAAAATGTCTTACGAACCGGATTCGTCGAGTGCTTTGATATGCCGGCTGATATTTGGAAAGGCCTTTGACGTGATTGGTTCTTTTCTATTGTTTAAGACTCCAGAAAAAATATAAAATGATAATGCTTTACCTTAATTTATCTTTCTTCTATCTGATAAATAACTAAAAATGTCCAGAGATGCAATATTACAATGAAAAAATTAAGCTAAAATTAATGGGCCTACCGGATTTATGCTCACCGGTTGGATTTCCCCAAGTCTTTCCTGCATGTTTCATCATTAGTGGATGTGTTCAATTCTTCACTTTTCCGAATTCAATTTTTTTAACTCAAGCAGTACAAAATTAATTCAATCAATTCAATATCTTAACTCACTCCTGGGTTTTTCCAAAAATTAAATCTGCACAAATATGGTGCAGGTGCACTGCTCCTGTGTAAAAATTCAGTTGTCCCAAATTGCGCTCTGTTTGAAATGCGATTAGCGATTGGATTAACTGACCCAGTGCTCATTTTTTTCGTTGGTATCGATTTCGTCCAAAAACAAGCTCACTGTGCCTAACGGACTAACAACCCTAAGTCGCCTCCAAACTGACATTCTTAGAAACAGCTGCTGTTTTGTGCTTAGAAAGCTTGATAGGGCTGGCTAATGTTTGCATGACGTGACTAAGGAGAACAATACTAAAAAAGTCTCACAAGCAGAGGTACCCAAGTGAAGAATTCCCCTTCTAAAAAAGAAAAAGTAGACACTATGTCTCTATTTCTCTTATTTGGTCCTTGTTCTTATTTCGCATGCTTAGCAGATGGGCTGGAATAAGTTTTCCAGAAAACAAAAAAAATTTCGGCAAACGAAAGAGTGATTGACCCCTATTCTTGGACTCTGTACTTCGCTGTTGCTTCAGATCTCTCTTCTCACCCCCAAAACATCTTCATCAAGCATACACTTTCGGGGAATAAAGAGGTCAACTTTTGGCTTTCTGCTGGGACATAATTTTGTACTCTCTAAACTTTAGGAAAAAACTATGTTAAGTTGAACTCATGCAGAAGCAAAAAGAAATTTACTTGGGTACCTTACTCACGAGGCCTCTTGGTCTGAATGGAAAAATGGAAATGAGCCAGAAGGACAAAGAAGGCGTGCGACTGCTGACCAGAGCACCAGATAAGTTTGCCCTCCTCTTGCTGACTGCCCCATTTGCAAGAACAACTTCTGATTTCCAGGAACACGAGCTCGATGGAAGGAGACGACAAGGACCAGCCCGTCAGCCTTAAACAACTCGTTATTTCCCATTCCAACCACATACTTATAGTTCAATAGGGTATACTTTATTTTTGCGCGGCCATAGCTTAGACAAAACATGGGTCAAAAGTGAAGTTGGCTGCAGTTGGAGTTCGCGACTTGGCTTGATTGGCTGATGATGGGAATGGGAACGCTGGCAGCGCTTTTGAGTGCTGCCGCCTTACCTCTTCTCTGCATCATCTCCGCCCAAATTACCGACTCTTTCATCTACCAGGTGAAGATCATCATCCTTTCAAATTAAGTCATACAAATGCTGCAAAACTAGGATAGGCGGCAAAATTAGAGATCTTCACGAATTTGGTGAAATAAGCCCCAAGAAGGTCAATTTACGGCTGGCTCCTAGAACCCCCCACCCAAGATATACACCCCCCCAAGATATACACCCCCCCCAAGATATACACCCCCCCCCCCCAAGATAAACACCCCCCCCAAGGCATATATATTGAAAATTTTTTTATTGCCTTAACATACTTCTCTTTACATATCTCGAAATTTAAACTCAAGGAATTTTTTTCTAAACAACTAAATACCTACTTTTTTGAAACATAGTTAGTCTATACCGTGTTCGTCATGCTACTAGTTAGTCTATACCGCTATATAGGGCGTAGCCAACACAAAAACTAAAAGGCTCGTCCTTTGACTGTGGCAGTACCTACTAGTTAGTCCTTACCGAGTTGAGCACTTTAAAACATCAATGAACTCGGTATAGACTAACTAGTAGGTACTGCCACAGTCATGACCTCGTCGAGGACGAGCATGCGTCTAAGCTTTTTAGTTGGAATCTTGAAAGGTACTCCTGGTAGGGGACAAGCCCCTACTCCTGGTAGGCATGCGCCCGCCATCCGGTATAGACTAACTATGTTTGTAAAAAAAGTAGGTATTTAATCATCTACATGAAAATTCCTTGAGTTTAAATTTCGAGATATGTAAAGAGAAGTATGTTAAGGCAATAAAAATATTTTAAATATCTATGCCGGGGGGGGGGGGGGTGTATATCTTGGGGGGGGGGTGTAAGTCTTGGGGGGGTGTAAGTCTTGGGGGGGGGGGGTTCTAGGAGCCAGCCCAATTTACTAACTAAAAGCTCACTGCAGGAACGAAGCAGGTTTTTGACAGACGATCTAAAGCAGTACGAGTTTTGGTACTTCTTTGCCCGGTCATACTTTCATTGAATCCATGGCGGGGAAGAAAACCTGAGGTGAGCATTGAAGACAGATCAATAGCAGCAGCCAAGCACCGGAGCAAAGCTTAGAAGAGGCAGTGAGCAAGCATTGCCTTCACTACGCTCTCGTCGGGATCACATTCTGGCTCTGCGCTTATGCTATGGCTAGTTCCTTCTTCCATCTATACTTTAATTCACTACCGAAAAGGCCGTTTTTTCTGTCAGAAAGGGCGGGTTAAAGGTGGTATTGTGGAGTTTAGCTGGTGCGCGGCAGGCAAGGGCGATGCGGGAAGCCTTCTTCCGGGCGGTTCTCAGCCAGGAAATGGCCTGGCAAGAGCTACAGAGCCCGGGACAGCTCAACAACCGCCTTGTCCAGTACACACTACAAACTACACGCTCACTCCACACTTGCCTCACCCTCTCTGTCTCTGCAGGGACATGGCGACAGTGGAGGCTGGCCTTGGGGACAAGTTGGCCACGCTCCTCAACCAGTTGGCCACCGGCCTTCTCTCCTTGGCCCTGGCCTTCTACAAGGGCTGGCAGCTCACCCTTGTCATCCTCTCCCTCGCCCCTCTCATCCTCATCGCCGCAGTCTTCTTCACCAAGGCTCTCCTCTGCTACCTCCCTTTCTCCTTTCCCCATTTCTTCAATTCCCCAACCCCGCTCCCGTCTGTTTCCCAGCTGGTTCCGGAGGAGCAAAGCGGGGAGCTGGGGGCCTACGCGGCGGCGGGCGGTGTTGCCAGCGAGGCCCTGGCAAACATCCGCACCGTACAGGCCTTCTGCGGCCAGGCTGAAGAGTTGCGCCGGTTCCAGGCCACCTTCCAGAGCAGCTGAGACTGAGGCTGATGGGTTGAGGTACAAGGAGAAGCTGGGTGCTGCCTTCAAGGTGGCGGTTAGACGGGCCACCATCAACGGCCTCTTCCTGGGCTTCAGCTGGCATATTCTACTCTAATGATTAATTGTTTCGTTGAGGCCCAGAGTTGGTTGCCAGGTTCTTGATCTCGTCCAGCTTCGCGCTGGGCTTCTGGTACGGGCACCATTTGGTTCAGACGGACATGGAGGAATGGAGGCGTGAATGCAAGCCATCGCTTACAGCTGCCTCCTACAACGGCTCCTACCCTGCCTCCTCCAGTGCAGAGCAAAGACTAGGATGAAGCTGGATGCAGAAGCGGAGGAGGAGGCCTGCCTGCAGAAGAAGAGTGGCTACAGCCCGGGCACCGTCCTCCTGGTTTCCGCCCACCAGCTTCTAAGTAGCCTAAGTAGTCTAAGCAGCTTGAAGATCTTCTTCTCGGTGGTGCAAGGCTGTCTGAGTTTCTTGCTCTCTCTGGACGGCCTGTCCAGCCTGGCAGCCACCCGCGGTGCAGCCAAGGCCACTCTTCATATCATCCACCGGGTGCGCTGCCAATTGCTCCCCTCCTCCTGCTGCCTCCATCCAGCCTGCCTGTCAGGCGTCCGCAATAGATGTGGTCCGGGCGCCCACAGACGGCCGTCGCCTAGCAGTGAGTCAAATGCGCCTGGAGTTGCGGGACATTGTCTTCGCCTACCCGCAGCGCCCAGAGAAGGCCGTTCTCCAGGGTCCATCGCTCCCTCACACAGCTGTGGCCAGGCAAAGAGGCGGAATCCAGGGCTGAGTTTGCGCATAGCGGCTGGGGAACGGGTGGCCGTGGTGGGTGCCAGCGGATGCGGCAAATCCACCCTGCTCCACCTCCTCCAGCGCTTCTACGATCCCTTGGAAGGACAGGCTGACAGCTGCAGACAGCCCTGTGAGTGGAGAAGCTGGGGAAGGCTGGCGTTGCAGATCTTGGTGGAGGGAGTGAGTGCTGAGGAGCTGGACCTGGTCTGGCTGCGAAGCCGACTCGGAGTCGTGTGTCAGGAGCCGGTGCTGTTCGAGGGCTCCGTACTGGAGAACATCCGCCTCGGTGCCCCCAGCGCCTCGGATGAGGACTGCATCGCCGCCGCCAAGGCCGCCAACGCTCACCAGTTCATCCACCAGCTGTCTCTGGTTGCCCGGAGGGAAGGAGAGGTGAGTGGGCTGAGAGGTAGGACTGCACCTGGCAGGGGTACGAGACGGATGTGGGGCGGGGGCAGCTGTCGGGCGGGCAGAAGCAGGGGATAGCCATTGCGCGGGCACTGGTGCGACAGCCGGCGCTGCTGCTGCTGGACGAGGCCACCGCTGCGCTGGACAGCGCCAGCGAACGCCTTGTCCAAGCTGCCATTCATCAGGCCAGTCATTCATGCTGGCTGATGGGAGGCGGAGGAGTAAAGGATTGACAGGCGAGCACGGGTCGCAGCACCTTGGTCATTGCTCATCGCCTCTCCACCGTCAAGAACGCCGACCGTATTCTGGTGCTGGAGCAAGGCCGCGTGGTGGAGGAAGGCACGCATGCCCAGCTCATGGCCAGAAAGGCTGCCTATGCCGCCATGGTCCAGGCCCAGGTCTCCTTTCTTCTCCTGCCTACCATCAAAGGCCGTCCTCTCCTCTAGGCACTGGCTATGGAGGAGAATGAAAATGGCCTGAAGGGTCTAGAGGAGGAGCTGCAAGAAACAATGGAGGTGGACACCCTTTTTGCATCCAAGCACCCAACTCCTCCGCTCTCTCAGCACTCCCTCGGGCTCAGAAGCCAGCCTGTGGAGGAGGCGGAGGTGGCCAGGTGATTTGAAACCTAAATGACTATGAAGGGGCCCTTTGATGCAGGACACGGAGAAGAGGGTGGAGGAGAAGAAGGATGTGGGAATGTGTTGGATGCTGAGCATGAATGCGAAAGAGTGGCCGTGGATTATGCTGGGCAGTGTGTGCGCCACCTTCAATGGAGTTTTGATGCCCTTTTTCGGCGTTGTAGTCGGCGACATGATAAGCGTTTCTTTATTTTACTCTATACAGCTTCAGTATAGCCAGATTGTACGATGTTGACAGTTATACGGTATGGAGGATCTGGAGGAGCAGAGAAAAGAGGCCCTAAAAAACGCCCTGACCATCCTTCTTCTTGCTGGTATATCGTGCCTGTGCATCTTCGTCCAGGTTGCCATTAAGATTTGCAAGGAACCTCCTTCTTGCTCCGGTCATGGCGTCAGTCTCATTTACATGTTAGCAGCTAAAATAGCTTGGGCATTAAAGTAATGAAATTTTATTTGATTCATCTTATCATGATTTAGCTTGGGCTATAAGGTGATGAAATTGACTTTAAAATTCTTATCTTTAAATTTTACTTGCTAAAATTCATATTTTACTGCAGAGCTATGAGAGCCCAGAAAATTTTTGACCGTCTGTCCGCATATATATGTGTGTGTCCCAGGCCCGTACTCCGCGGTTTTTCAACGAAATTGGCTGATTACGCCTAGGCGGTGCCTCGGGACCATTTTTGGTGCTTGGCGTAATTTTTTGATTTTCGCCTAAAACTCAATTTTTTGATGTTTCAAAATACGAAAAATCCTAAATCACTGGTTTTTCAATGGAATTAGCTGATTTTTGGCAGATACGTCCGTCTAAGTTACATTTCGAAGCTGGCAAAAGGAATTTTTGAAATATTTATTATTTCTTGATTTATAGTCAAAAAACCAAAATCTTGATGTTTCAAAAATTTGAACATGCATAAAACCATGGTTTTTCAATAAAATCAGTTGAGTTTTGGCATATACCCCTGTCGTGGTTATATCTTGAAACTGCTTTAAGGAATTTTAGAAAAATTTTATTATTTCCCGATTTATGAACAAAAACCTAAAATCTTGATGTTTCAAAAATTTAAAACATCCATAAATCCAGTGTTTTTCAATGAAATCAGTTGAATTTTGGCTTGTACGTCTGTCATGATGACATCTTGAAGTTGAGAAAAAGAATTTTAAGAAAATTGATTATTTATTGATTTATGGGCAAAAATCAAAAATATCGATGTTTCAAAAATTCGAACATCCATTAATCGCTGGTTTTTCAATAAAATCAGCTCAATTTTGGCAGGTACGTTTGTTGAGGCGGTACCTTGAAGCTGTTAAAAGGGATTTGTGAAGAATATTTATTATATGTCGATGTATGGCCAAAAACCTTAAGAGGCGGAATTCGATAGGCTCAAGATGTGGGATTCCAGATTTGAAAAATGAATGTTCTCCGATTCGAATGAATTTGTGCTACGATCCAAGGCAAATTAGTTCTAATCTCTGTGCCCCAACCGTTTCCCGAAAAACTGTTTTGTTGACCTGATATGAGCTTTTTTGTAACATGCACTTTTTAAGGGCTTTGAAACCTGCAATTTCAGTTTTTTGAAAATTTTGTTAATGAAATTTAAGATAAGTGTGGACTATTATATATCAATCGAAAGGTAATTTGGAGACAAAAAAGGTTGTGTACTTTAAATTTTGCATTACTTGTCCGTAAAAGCGTAATTTTGAAAAATCAAAAATTTCGATTTTTCAATTTTGGCACAAAAAAACTGATAGCTCAAATTTGAGTGGTTTGGCCAAGGGGTGGACCATAACCACGTTAAAATTCAGATTCTTGTGGTCATTTTGATATACAACACGTTGGATTTCGGTTTGAAAGCATCAGCACTTTTTTTCGATTGAAAATTTGCACTCAACATTTGGCCCTATGTTAAAGCATAGGCAAAATTTGAGGGAAAAAATTTTTGTCTTAGATTTCTATTCTAAGAATCGCAAACAAGACTTGAGTTTTTTTGTTCACAATTCATATGTAACGGTTCCAAATCTGTGTTTGCTTTTGATGTTGGTCGAGAAACCACAGACTTGCCCTTTTGCCCTCTTCTTTAAATGCATGAAAAATCATTAACATAGGGCCAAATGTTGAGTGCAAATTTTCAATCGAAAAAAGTGCTGATGCTTTCAAACCGAAATCCAACGTGTTGTATATCAAAATGACCACAAGAATCTGAATTTTAACGTGGTTATGGTCCACCCCTTGGCCAAACCACTCAAATTTGAGCTATCAGTTTTTTTGTGCCAAAATGGAAAAATCGAAATTTTCGATTTTTCAAAATTACGCTTTTACGGACAAGTAATGCAAAATTTAAAGTACACAACCTTTTTTGTCTCCAAATTACCTTTCGATTGATATATAATAGTCCACACTTATCTTAAATTTCATTAACAAAATTTTCAAACAAGGTATTCTCGGCGGTTGCCAAGATGCGCGGCCTCACCTCAAGACACCACCTAGATGAAAATGCATGCCAAAATTCAACAGATTTCAGTGAATTATACATGTTTCGATTTTTGAAACATCAAGATTTTGGCTTCTTCTTAAATCAAGAAATACTAATTATTTCAAAAATTCATTTTGCCAGCTTTAAGATATTACTTTCACGGACGTACATATCAAAAATCAGCTAATTTCATTGAAAAACCATGGACTTATGAATGTTCAAATTTTTGAAACATCAAGAATTTGGGTTTTTGACTATAAATCAATAAATAATAAATATTTCAAAATTTCGTCTGGCCAGCTTCAAGATATTACTTAGACGGACGTACCTGCCAAAATTTAACAAAATTCATTGAAAAACCAGTGATTTACGATTTTTCGTATTTTGAAACATCAAAAAATTGAATTTTGGGTAAAAATCAAAAAATTTCGCAAAGCCCTAATAATGGTGCCAAGGCATCACCAAGGCGGACTCTCATGCAAAATTTCAGCCACTTTCATGGAAAAACCAGTGATTTACGATTTTTAGTGTTTTGAAACATCAAAAAATTGAGTTTTGGGCGAAAATCGAAAAATTACGTCAAGCCCAAAAAATGGCCTGGAGATACCACCCAGGCGGACATTCATGCAAAAAATCAGCCAATTTGGTTGAAAAACCGCGGAGGCCGGGACAGAGACAGACATATATATATATATATATATATATATATATGCGGACAGACGGACGCAAAACGGGGGTAACTGGTTAAGCTGGCCTGGGCCGCCCGCCGCGTCGGGCAGGGCGCCAGAGCTCGGCCTGCCCTGCCCTCCGCGGCAGGCGGCCTTCGGCCGCGCAAAAACTGAAATTGCAGGTTTCAAAGCCCTTAAAAAGTGCATGTTACAAAAAAGCTCATATCAGGTCAACAAAACGGTTTTTCGGGAAACGGCTGGGGCACAGAGATGAGAACTAAATTGCCTTGGATTGTAGCACAAAATTATTTGAGTACGACAAACTTCATTTTTCAAATCTGGAATACCCCTCATATTGGGCTGGCGCGAACGGAGCATTAGCGGAGTGTCAGCGCCCATTGGGCTGGCGCGAACGGAGCATTAGCGGAGTGTCAGCGCCCAGCCCCTCTTTTCGACCCAGGTGTACGTTTTAGGGGTTATTGCTAGATCTCAATTTTGATAAGGCTGGTGCTCGTCACAGAAAGCTCCAATCGTCTTAATTCTTTTTGCAATGGAAAGAGCAACATCGAATTGACTATAGTTTTTCTTTTGACTTTTGCAAAAAACTATTTGTTTTACTGTGTAAAATGCAAAAAACCATTTGTCCGAACTCCTCCTCCTCCTCCTCCTCCTCCTCCTCCTCCTTCTTCTTCTTCTTCTTCTTCTCCGCATCTATTCAATGGACGATAGTAGGTATTCATTTCTTCCCCCACCACCCTTCCCCGGGTCCCTGGGCCTCATGTATTTAGCTCTTCAGTTAATCTAAGTAGTCATATGCACCAGTGGTGTAAGCGATTGGGCAGATGGACGAAATTGGATGGTTCGAATCCTTGTCAGGCATTCATTTTTATTTTTGTGTATTAAAGTTAAGAAAAGAACTGGTACCATCGCCAGGCCATAAATAAAACTATTTTTTTCCCAAAAATCGATTGGCCTAAGTATAAGTAAAGAAAATTTCTCAAAAAAAATAAGTTGCCAATAAGTTTGCATTGTATTTTTCAATTTTAAATATTTTTTGTTATAGTTTTTGAAGAAGTTTTTTTATTTATTATTCTTTATATTTCGAATAAAATATAAATTAAATATATATCCAACAATATAAAATTAGCATTTATACATTTTATACTATGTTAAAAGTGGAAGAAATATCTGGTACCATTGGCAGGCCAAATGTGAGACTCTTTTCTCCAAATTTTGTAATTGCCTCGAGCAAAAAGTCAAGGAAATACATCTACTACTAGTGGAATCTGCTGCGTCATCTGCATTTTGTTTTTGGCGCGCATGGAAAGAGACACTGAACTGCGCGCCAAAAACAAAATGCAACTGTCCAAGCAGCAGATTCCACTAGTAGTAGATGTATTTCCTTGACTTTTTGCTCGAGGCAATTACAAAATTTGGAGAAAAGAGTCTCACATTTGGCCTGCCAATGGTACCAGATATAGGTTATGTCGAGTCTATCAGATTCTGTGTCTTAAATCTTGAACCTTTATGATTGTTCAAAAAATTTGAACAATCATAAATTTTGAAAAAAAATTTGAACAAGCATAAATTCACTGGTTATTATGGTCAGCCGCATCATTGGATTAGAAGGCATAGCATTTGGAAAATTTAGCAACAAAGCATGAGCTTATTACTTAGTAAAAGGCCGTGCATTTTGGCAACAGCCGAGAATACCTTGTTAGTTTTTTAGCTCTATCTAAACAATCAACCTAAGGTAGCCAAATTTTCTGGGCTCTCTTAGCTCTGCAGTAAAATTTGAATTTTAGCAATTTTATTTTATTTAATGATAAGAGTTTTAAATTCAATTTTATCACCTTATAGCCCAAGCTAGATCACGATAAAATGAATCAAATAAAATTTAATTACCTTTATGCCCAAGATATATTAGCAATAACAGCAGTAGTAAAGAAATTAAAATTGTCTGTGTTTATTCCATGCAAGCTACCCGCAAGCATTCAAATTGCTGTATTTGAATTGTCTTAGAGCCTCTCTGGGCCAGGAGCTTTTAGCAGGAGGGATCGAGAGGGACTGTTTGTTGGCAGACGTTTACTTTTGCCTATTCTGGGGAGGCCCTGACGCGACGGCTGCGAAAACTGGTGTTCAAGGCCCTTCTGCGCCAAGACATAGCCTTCTTCGATTGCCCCGAGAATCCCACTGGCGCCCTCACCACCACACTAGCCAGCCATGCCGCCAGTGTCCAAGCTGTTCCATCTCCCCTCCTTCTTCCTTCCGACACTTCCCTGGCTCTCTTTTAGGCGACGGGAGTGCGTCTGGGCGCAACAGTGCAATCTGCGGCCTGCATGTGCCTGGGCTTGGCGCTGGCCTTGTTCTATGGCTGGAAGATGACGCTGATCCTGCTTGCTTTCGTCCCCTTCGTCCTCCTGGCCGGCCTCCTCAGCCTGAAGGCCCTCCAGGGCTCCGCAGTGGAGGCCAAGGCCGGCTTCGTGCTCGGCGGCAAGGTCCTCCCACTCCTCTCTACTCTCACTCTACCTTCAAGCCATCTGGCAGCAGATTGCCACCGAGGCTTTCCAACAAATACGCAGCCTCGTCTCCCTGGGCCTGGAGCCGCATTTCATCCAGCGCTACTGCAGCAGCCTCCGAAAACCCTTTCGGTTGCTCAGAGTGGAAGGGAAAGGCCTGCAGACATCCAACCCGCCCACTGGCAGGGAATCGGTGTGGAGAGCGCAGGTGCAGGGCTTCTCCTTCGGCTTCTCCCAGGCCGTCGTCTTCTTTGCTCACGCGGCCGTCTACTATGCCGGCGCCCTACTGGTGACTGGCGGGGAGATGGACTTCAACGCCATCACCAAGTGCCCCGCTCCCCCATCCCCAGCTCCAGCTCAACCTTCCCACCCATGCCAGGGTCATCGGCTGCCTCCTCTTCTCCGCCACAGTGAGCGGGCAGACGTTGGCCTTTGCACCCGACGCGAGCGAGGCGCGTGAGTCGGCCAGACAGATTTCCGCCCTCCTCCACCGCCGACCGCCCATCGACGCTGCCTCGGTGCTGGGGCGGACACTGGTTTCTGCCCCCATCGCCCTGCTTCTCCAGCTCCAGTGGCAACCCTTGGCCGCAGGAGGAGGCGCATGGAGCAGTGCAGGCTGAGGACGTTCACTTTGCCTATCCCAGTCGACCTTCTGTCTCGGTTTCGCTAGAGAGCATGGATGAGTGAGAGGGGAGGCTGGCGGAAGGACAGGTGCTGGGCGGGCTGAGCTTGGAGGTGTGGGCGGGGAAGACGGTGGCGCTGGTTGGCGGGAGTGGGTGCGGGAAGTCCACGCTAGCGGCGCTCCTGCTGCGCTACTATGATGTCCAGTCAGGCCGAATGGTATATGCGTCTGCTTTCCAGCCAGCCTTCTATGCAAGGTGAAGCAGTGAGCGTGGCAGGCTCTGGACGATCTGCCCATAGCGGATGCCCGCCTCAGCTGGCTCCGACAGCAGATGGCCATTGTGGCTCAAGAGCCGGCCCTCTTCGACCGAACCATTGGTCTGCTCATTTCTTCGCCTACTTCTTCAAGCCTCACCTCTTGAACATGCGTAAAAGACTGAGGATGCTTGCAGCGGAGAATATTGCCTACGGAGCTGTTCCCAGCTGCCAGTCAGAGGCAAGGGTGGCCAGGGCGGAGATTGAAGCAGTTGCAAAGGCCGCAAATGCATCGGATTTCATTAAAGCCCTTCCTCAAGTGGGTTTTTGGCTGGGAGTGGAGGTGGGAGATGGAGGGGATGGAGGATGGGGGCGTGCAGGGCTACGAGACGCGGGTGGGCGTGGGTGGGAGTCGGCTGTCAGGCGGTGAGAAGCAGCGGGTGGCCCTCGCCCGGGCACTTATCCGCCGCCCTCCTCTGCTCCTCTTGGATGAGGCCACCTCTGCTCTCGACTCTGCCAGCGAAAAGGTCCGCCGCATTCTGCACAATGCTTTGAGTCTGCAATCAATGCCCTCTGGTGAACTTTGATTATGTGCAGCTTGTAAAGTTGAAAGGAAGCAATGAAATTGCGTAAAAGTGTGTGCAGGTGGTGCAGGATGAGCTGGAGAGGGCGGGAGGAGAGCGAACTTGTCTGCTGATAGCCCATCGGCTCTCCAGCATCCAGAACGCTGACCTCATCATCGTCCTCAAGGATGGCAAAGTCCCTTCCTCAGCTCTGCCACAAGGAAGGGGCGTAGAGGCCCTGCTGGCTTCCAGGTGGTGGAGAGTGGGCGCCATGCCCAGCTGATCAGCAGCCAAGGCGTCTATGCTCAACTCTACAAGGCCCAGATTTTAGACCCCTGAAGCTTTTGCTAGGTGTTGCATAAATTCCTATTTGTTGTGCGCAATGGTTTCAATTTTCTTTTTTAGTGAATTTCATCGCAGAGTTATTTACCATTGTCATATAATTTCGTCGTGGATGTCGTCGTCGACCTCTATATATTTCCGAACCTTCAGAGTTCGACTAATTACATAAATTAGTGACAGCAAAACATTAAGAGGGGTTTTCTGTAAGGGTCAAGACACTCAACAAACAACTTTACTCGGATTTTTGCGCGGCCGAAGGCCGCCTGCCGCGGAGGGCAGGGCAGTCAGAGCTCTGGCGCCCTGCCCGAAGCGGCGGGCGGCCAAGGCCAGCTTAAGCAGTTACCCCATTTTTGCGTCCGTCTGTCCGCATATCTTATATAATACGCGTGATGCTATTTTAGGGGGGTCTCGGCGCCACCTGGATTCTTTACTTATCCTGGCATATGATAGCCCTATTTATCGGTCTTGAGGAGTTATTTTATATTTTTTGGGGCGCGCTGTGTATGGGTAATGTTGAGAATATGAAATAATCTAAAACGTGCGCATTTTTGGCATTTTTGGGCATTTTTTGACTTTGAAACTTCATGGCTCCTCCATTTTTTAACTTTTTCTGTCGGACTTTTTTTTAAATCAAAGCTACAACAATTCTGCTTTAAATCCAATGGTTAATTTTCAATGTTTTTTTGTAAAATATTTGAAAAAAATGATTTGACTGATGTCAATTTTTCGATTTTTGACCTACCCAGGAGTCTGATGTATTTGGGATGAATCAAGTAATTCTTCAAGGCACGATTGCGGCAGCATTTATCCCATGAAATGCGAATGATGAGCATTGACATTGAGAGTTAACATCTCAAGTTCTTTGAGCCTTTATGCTGTGTTGTGGCTGGAAATGCCACGATGCAGTAATGGGTCTCATTGTGCCTAAAATTATTGTGCCTAAAATTGTGCCTATCTGAAAATTCTTTTGTCTGAAAAGTAATTATACATGAGGGAGATTTATATTAATTATATTACTGGTCACATAACTTTAACTAAATAGGTGGCCGCGCGTAGCGCGGCCACTGACCTATATTACTAGTATATATATATATATGTGTGTGTCATGCCTGTACTCCGCGGTTTTTCAACGAAATTGGCTGATTTTTTGCATGAAGGTCCGCCTAGGCGGTGCCTCGGGACCATTTTTGGTGCTTGGCGTAATTTTTTGAATTTCGCCCAAAACTCAATTTTTTGATGTTTCTTTCTTCTTTCTTTCTTTTTACTCCGAATGCACGGGTGAGAAAACAGAACAGCTGATGTAAAGGTGTTCTGAAGAGGAGGTGAGAGGGTGTATCATTGGCGCTGGTGTGTCAGATCACATTGTTGTCGGTGAGTAGCCTGGAGACCGCGTCCAGGAACAGCTTCCGCCGCCCGCCCGCAGCCTCCGCCGGGACCCGCCGCCACCAGACACTCACTCGGCTTGGCCACTGTGCCTGCACTCCACCCCTGCCTCCACCTACCACTGTGAAGTGGTGCCGCCCACGCAGGCCTGTGTGGATAAATGGAAAGAACACTGGGCAACCGTGCCAATTTTCCTGCTGATCTGGTGAGGGGGGCTCTTCGGGACTGCTATTTTTGAGGCAATTGGTGTAGCAGGTGTGTAGGAGTGAGAGGTCGGATATTATGCGGCGCCGATGCAGTGATTCCAGGTTAAGAGATGAGAGTCGTGCATTGTAGCCACCAGCAGGGGCTGCCAGGCGGCAGCGGCGCATGATGTATTTAGTGAAATTTCGCTGCACTCTCTCAATTCTATTTGACTCGCCTACGCCCACTGGTGACCATACTGGGTTTCAAAGCACGAAAATTCATAAATCACTGGTTTTTCAACGAAATTGGCTGATTTTTTGCATGAAAGTCCGCCTGGGTGGTATCTCCACGCCATTATTTGGGTTTGACGTAATTTTTCGATTTTTGCCCAAAACTCAATTTTTTGATGTTTCAAAGTACGAAAATTCATAAATCACTGGTTTTTCAACGAAATTGGCTGATTTTTGGCATGAAAGTCCGCCTGGGTGGTATCTCCACGCCATTATTTGGGTTTGACGTAATTTTTCGATTTTTGCCCAAAACTCAATTTTTTGATGTTTCAAAGTACGAAAATTCATAAATCACTGGTTTTTCAACGAAATTGGCTGATTTTTGGCATGAAAGTCCGCCTGGGTGGTATCTCCACGCCATTATTTGGGTTTGACGTAATTTTTCGATTTTTGCCCAAAACTCAATTTTTTGATGTTTCAAAGTACGAAAATTCATAAATCACTGGTTTTTCAACGAAATTGGCTGATTTTTTGCATGAAAGTCCGCCTGGGTGGTATCTCCACGCCATTATTTGGGTTTGACGTAATTTTTCGATTTTTGCCCAAAACTCAATTTTTTGATGTTTCAAAGTACGAAAATTCATAAATCACTGGTTTTTCAACGAAATTGGCTGATTTTTGGCATGAAAGTCCGCCTGGGTGGTATCTCCACGCCATTATTTGGGCTTGACGTAATTTTTCGATTTTTGCCCAAAACTCAATTTTTTGATGTTTCAAAGTACGAAAATTCATAAATCACTGGTTTTTCAACGAAATTGGCTGATTTTTGGCATGAAAGTCCGCCTGGGTGGTATCTCCACGCCATTATTTGGGCTTGACGTAATTTTTCGATTTTTGCCCAAAACTCAATTTTTTGATGTTTCAAAGTACGAAAATTCATAAATCACTGGTTTTTCAACGAAATTGGCTGATTTTTGGCATGAAAGTCCGCCTGGGTGGTATCTCCACGCCATTATTCGGGCTTGACGTAATTTTTCGATTTTTGCCCAAAACTCAATTTTTTGATGTTTCAAAGTACGAAAATTCATAAATCACTGGTTTTTCAACGAAATTGCCTGATTTTTTGCATAAAAGTGCGCCTAGGTGGTATCTCCAGGCCATTTTTTGGGCTTGACGTAATTTTTCGATTTTTGCCCAAAACTCAATTTTTTGATGTTTCAATGTACGAAAATTCATAAATGACTGGTCATAAATCACAAGTAAAACTTGGAAGAAATGAATTTGCAATTGGTAATACTCGTTCGTGTAGCTTAAGTGTTTGGCTTGGAAATGAGGCCGCGCATCTTGGCGCCAGCCGAGAACACCTTGTTGAAAGTTAACCTCAATCAATGGACAATAAAGTATAGTATAGTATACAGTGGCATACTTGGCCCTGAAAACCGTTTCCAACATTTCAGCTTAGTCTTAGAGATATGGCCATTATTGTGAAATGAGGCCCAAAACTGGCCCAAAATTCCGATTTTTGACATAAACTTTTTCAAATAGGCATAGGTTGGACTAAAGGCTACCAAATTCAAAAATTTAAAAGCTCACCTGTTTCTGAACATTTGGGCAACGTGTTTATGTGTCATTCCTCTATAGTGGCATTACAAAGATGTAAACCAAAAATTGACCAAAACTTAAATGTTCAAATTTTGCAAATTTCAGTCATTTTCTCCAAATTTTAAGTCAAACGTCACCATTTTTACGCCGGATTCTGAATTTTCAACTAATCTTGGACCTAGTGGCACCTTTCATTTGCCCATATTGGTGTGCACAATCCAGAACAAAACGCTTTGTGCCAAAAAGTTATATGCTACTATAAATTCATGGTTATTCAATGAAAGCTACTGATTTTTGACATGAAAATCCATCTGGGTGGTATCTTGAAGCGAGGCCGTGCATCTCTTGGCGACAGCCGAGAATACCCTGTTCGAATTCTTGCAGCCCTGACTGGTTCCTTCCTTCACTGCTGCAAGGCGAGCTTATTGCAAATGTTGCATGCAATGTTTGCAAGGTTTGTACTCAAAACTATGCAGTAAGTAAGACAGAACGGTCTCTGAATTATGTTGCCAGGACAACTGGTAGGAACTTCGATTAAGATGAAGACGCGTTTTTAGAAAGCTTTGTCCGCAGAAACCACAAGCACTGCTGAAAAGCACTAACAAGCCTGCAAAACTACCGAATAGGCATCAAGACACACACCTAAACCTTTCTGCAGTATACATAATGAGACTAATTAGAGGAATTCGAGGACTTAGTAGCCTCCTGCCTGAGCTTCCAGCTCTATATGGGCAAAAGGAAATGGCTCATAGGGTGGGCCAA
>JASANA010004512.1:0-10094 GCA_030248095.1 Ptycholaimellus sp. GST1_10
GCCGAGGAGACGTGAATGAAATACAGCACTTTACAGAATATGATAACCTTTTAGTTTGCGCAAATAACATCCATTATTGGCAAAATTCTTGGCATTGGGCTGGCACGAGGGAACAAAACGTCTGTCAGCGCCCAGCCCCTTTGTTCGACCCAGGTATATGTTTTGAGGGTTATTTCCAGGTTTTAAAATTGATGAGCATTTCTGCATTTTGTTTGAGCGCGCATGGATAGACTGAAAGTCACGCAGTGCTGGTGCAATCATGAGCCGTATGCAGCTCCGAGCTGCACAGATATGCAGGTGCGAAAAAGCTAGTCAATGAGTTAGTGGCTCAACTGCTGTCCGTTGCTAGAGTTGTCCAGCAGATCTTCTACTTCAAATCTCAAAATACAAAAAATGCACATTTTTGCCAGGCGTGCATTTTGCTAGGCGTGCAGCATAGGCATTAAGCGCCTGCGCGTTTCTCAAACATTGCTCTGAGTCACAACTAGTTTGGGCTGATTCACTACGGTTTTTACTGCTGCCATCTTTCTACGAGCGGAAATGGGCTGATTTGACAGCAGCAGTATTTGCCCTTTTTGATTCACTACGGTTTTTACTGCTGCCATCTTTCTATGAGCGGAAATGGGCTGATTTGACAGCACCAGTATTTGCCCTTTAGTTTTTATCTATATTCCCTCCCGCCCCCACTAGAGCACCTGGAGTTTTCCTCGGAGTCTTTGAGCATTCTGTGCATTTCCCGATTGTGTGCAACTCGCCTCAGTCATCTCTTCTCCTGTGATCGCTACTCAAATACTTCTTCTTTTGCCCAGAAGTAAACTCGCTTTCCTTTTGACTTGGCTCACAAAAGTGGACTCCCTAGATTTGCCTAATTCTAGACAATAGCCTCCATTACGAAAGTATGAAAGAGGGAGGATGAGGCTCAAGTACAGGCTAATGGAGAAGCCTCCGAAGGCTGAAGAACAGCTGCCGGCGCCTTGGGACTCCTATCTGAAGGAGAGTTCACAGGATGCATCGCTTCAGAGCCTCACGCCCCCCGTCTTCAGGAACGGGCGCTACGAAAACCCACCATCCTGGGAGACTTGGAAAGGTCCACGCTTATCTAGACATGGTCACTTTATGGAGGATGCCGTGAACAATTTTCTGCAATTGGTAGAATTAGCACCGCCAGATTATCGATGCCCAAAAGTGAACAAAGTAAAAAAAATGAGATAAGTTTCCTATCCATTGGCGTCTGCTAATTTTCACGAGATCAAATGAGGACTCCAAAAGACTTTGGAGGCCTGCCTGGAGCCGGCCAAATCCTGGCCTGGAACTGGCAGCGCTGGCGTGGGACGGGCGAAGGCGGCGGCAGTGGAGTCCCCTGGCACAAGCCTCACGTACCTCCCCCTTTCCTCCTACAGAGGACTTTGATGGCCTCCACGCACAGGAGATTGACGAAGAGATTCCGATCGAACGGCCGCAGTTCAGCGATCGGCCAGCCTCCGACCAGCTCAGCATTACCTGGATCGGACACGCCACCGTCCTCACGCAGGCGGGACAGGCCTTTGCTTGGCCGGATGATAGCTGAGGGGGCGGGCTTTAGATAGACGGACTGAGCGTCCTCTGCGACCCCATCTGGTCCCAGCGCCGGTCCAAGAAGCGCTATCGCCGGCCCCCTGTGGAGATTGACAGCTTGCCCAAGGTGCCCGATCTTTGAACTAGATTATTGAATTTTTCGCGCAAAACCTCTTTGCATTCGAAAATAACAAGAGCGTTTTTGGAATTTCACAATTCACCACTAAAACTCAATCTGTCGTCGTTAATAATGAAATAGCTTGATGGCTAGCTGAAAGTTTTTTAGCTAGACGTGGGCCTCATCTCACACAATCACTATGATCACCTGGATCTGGACACAGTAAGGGAGCTGGAGAAGCGATTCGGTGGTCAAGGTTTGCCTTTACAGCCATTGCAGTGTAGCCATGGAATGAGATGAAAACCTTCTCTAGATGGAATGGAGTGGTTCGTGCCGAAAGGTTTGGCCGATTTCATGCGGAACAAAGCCGATTGTCACAAAGTCACCGAGCTGAGCTGGGGCGAGGAAAGAAAGGTGCCCTTTTCTGGGAGGCTCAATCGAAAAGAAGGACCTTATTGGTGTTCATGTGCAGGTGACTGTAAGAGGGTCTGAGCAAACGGCGCGAATTGTCTGCCTGCCGGCACAGCACTGGAGCAGCCGTCTAGGATTCATCGATAAAAACAAGGTTGGGGCTGGCCAATTTCCTGGAAAGAGGTGGTAGGAAGAATTGCAGAGTCTCTGGTCGGGTTGGGGAGTGCTGGGCGAGAAGCACCGATTCTGTTTCGCTGGAGATACGGGCTACACGCCAGAGTTTGCCAACATTGGCCGCCTCTATGGGCCCTTCGACCTGGCTGCCATACCCATCGGCTGCTACTCCCCTAGGTTGCTCCTCCTATCCTTCGCTGGAGATACGGGCTACACGCCAGAGTTTGCTAACAATGGCCGCCTCTATGGGCCCTTCGACCTGGCTGCCATACCCATCGACTGCTACTCCCCTAGTATCCTTAGCACTGATCTGAGAAAGGCCCCATCGCCCGGGCTCAGGCTTCCACAGTAGGCATATAGATGCTCAGGACACTCCCAAAGACAAAGTCGGAGGTTACAGCACCAGATTTCGTCATCTCCGCTACCTCCACCATCTCAGAAGCTGCCATCACCTCAGTCAATGTACAGCCTAGATAACCCTACCCTGCTCATAGTACCAAATTGTTTGCTGCTGGCTATGCTGACACCTACAACAACTGTACAACAACCAAAACTCAGGCTAAAATGACCAGACACAATAGCACCAACTAGCATGGCAACAATCAACATCACGACAGCACCAAATCCATCACCGGAGACAGCTAACAATCCTAAGCCATCACCCTTGCTGGCCAGAAAAAATGCATCAAATCGCAGCAGAACAGAATAAATTCTTGTCCTGGATGGGTGATGGAATCAGATCCATTGGCGCCATCTCCAAAGTGACTGTCCATCTCAGAGCCGTTGCAGTGATGGATCTGCCTCCATCAGCTCAATTGCGTCCATCGCCTCTGCAAGCATTGCTGCTTCCATCGCGCCCGTCACCCTTGCAGGCAGAGCCACTTCCATCATCCTCTCGAACTCCTCAGAAAACCCCACACTGCCGCCTCCATCAAAATGCGAAAGTGCAGAACTGCAAAAGAGTGGTGGGTGAGGTGCACCTGCACACCACCACTAGATGCTTGAGGCAGCCTAGGCCAGGCCCACCACAGCTCCACCATCGTCCACCTCCACCTTCTCGATCATCTCGGGCAGCTCGGTGGGCAGCAGATGAGTGATGGAGCGCTTGGCCTTGTAGCCATTGCTGTCGATGATGCTCGCATAGCGCATGACTCCTCTGCTGTCCGCGTGGATCTCCATGATCCGCAACAGCTTCCAGCTTTTCCGTGGCATCGGTGGTGGCTTTTTCATGAGGCAGACTTGGCCGACCTTGAACTGCAGCGCCAGGGCCACTTGCTGCTTAGCCGCCTCCTGGAGGTGGCACTGGCGCAGGTACCCCATGTACTCCATTGCCAAGCGCTGCTGCCGCGACGAATGCCAGTGCCTGATCCAGCCACACCATCATCTTTGTCAGGCCCCGCCAGGCCCAGAACCTTTCCATCACTAGGCATGCCACTTCTGCACTGTAGTCCTCCAGGACCTTGCAGTGGATGCCTCACATGGCAGTGCAGGTGATGACAAGCCCCCAACGCTTTTGCTCCGGCACTCCCAGATGCTCCCAGGTCAGGTAGGGCCCCATCTGGTCAATCATGATGCTCTTGAATGGCATCCCCGAGAACTCCACCCTCTCTGCCAGCAGCTCTCCCTATGGTGGCATGGTCGGGAAGGTCACCTTCGACAGGTGGCAGGCTATCTCCGCAGTGCCCACGCGACTGTTTGGATCCTGCCTGGCACCCAGTAGCGCCGTCTCAGTAGCCCCAGCATCACCGTCACTGCCACGTGCACATTGAGTGTGTGATAGTGTAGGATGATGAGGTCCGTGAAGGGGTGCTTGGCCGGCAGCAGGGTGGGCAGCTGGCCATTGTCCATTGGCTCTCTCTCACTGAATCTGGACCCCACCTGCAGCAGACTTCCACTCAGGCTCAGGTTCAGCTGCTTGACTTGATTCCGCACCTTCAGGTCCACCCACTTGAGCTCCAAGTAGGTGATGATGTCACCGTAGAACTTGTTCTGGAGGTGCCTCATCATCTCCCACAGGATCATCTCTTGCTCCTTCCAGGTCGGGGCCGGCTCATGGACGTCGCCTCTGGGCAGCCTCCTCACATAGACTGCCGTCCCCAGCAACACCCACAGACTGCTGAAGCACTTGGGGTCCATGAGTAAGAACCAGCCCGGGGTCCTCACCCTCGCCTGTCTCAACATCCTCACTCATCTCATCTCTCTGGTCTCTGGCTTCTTAGGCTTCATCCTTGCCACCGCCACCACCAGCTTCACGTCCCTTTCGGTGCCCGCCATTTCCAGCTTGGTGCCCAGCTTCTCCATTTCCTTGTCTGGCTCTTCTCCGGCCCACTTCTCCTTGCCTGGCTCCATGCCCAGCAGCACTCTCAGCACCGGCCAGCTCTTGAACGGCCCTCGCAGGAACTCTGGCCCCTCACCAAACCTGTTGGGCCCCAGCAGCTCCTTCTTTGATCACAGCCTTGTCACCCAGTCCGCCAGGTTCTCCGCCATGGAGATGAAGTGGAAGTTGTTGGTGATGCCAATGGCCTTGATATCCTCAATTCTTCTGTTCTCGTAGGCCAGTGGTGCTGCTCCTGCCCTCAGCCAGCCCAGCACCACCACAGAGTCCACGAAGTGCATCCTCATCTTGAACTCAGCGATGCCCTCGTAGGCTCTGATGATGAGGTCTGCCGCTCACATGGCCACCACCGCAGTCCATAGCTCCAGCGGTGGCATCAACAGCCTCACTCCTTTCTTCCCTGGCTCCCCATTCTTGTCCACCAGCGTGAGCCTCACCTTTGCCAGCAGCAGCTTCGCCCCGCCCTCCTTGGCCACCGCGTAGATGGTGAATCCGTAAGCCACCTCCGATGTGTTGCTGAAGATAGCCAGGTGGTTGGGTTCCAATGCCAGCACTCATCTGGGAACTTGCACCTCATGTAGGCCCTCCAACTTGGCCCTCAGCCTCACCCAGGCCTTGGCCAGGTCCTCCGGCACCTGTTCTTTCCACCCCAAGCAGTGGCCATGCATCGCCTGCATCAGCAAATGCCCCACCAGTGTCACCGGTGTCGCCATGCCGAATGGGTTGAAGAGCCTTGCCATGCCGCTGCAGAGCTGGCTGGCCATCAGGCTGTCTGGGATCTTGCTGTAGTCCACCTTGGGCAGATGGAGTGTGTCGACCTTGGTGTTCCAGTCAATGCCAAGTGTCCCCACCATGATGCCCTCCAGCTTTTTGCTCTCAGCCAAGCTCTCCATCAGCTCTCCGCAGTTGCTGCCGAACTTTTGTAGGATGAACTGAGTGCTGGCAAACATCCACACAAGCCCTCTGGTGATCCACATGCCCTCCACCACCATCTCAAATCCCCAGATCACGTTGTCTGCATAGGTCCTGCTGGGGATGAGGCACAGCTCCTCCTCCGTGAGCCCATAGTGCTCCTCCCCATCGACGAGCTCCTCCACCAGCCTCCGGATGCAGGTCTGCAGCAGCCAGGGTGATGCCGTGCATCCCATGATGACCCATGTGTACCGGTAGATCTGGTAGTTCTCTGCCAACATCGGCTTGTCCCAGTCCTTGGGCAGCACCACATGGAGGGTGTCTTGGTGCTCCGGCTTCACTCTCAGCACATAGAACACCACCTTGATGTCTGCTGTGAAGGTGAACTTGTGGGCCCTCATCAGCATCTGCACCTTGATTGAGCTGGACAGCAGATTTGGCCCTGGGCTGATCAGGTTGTTGAGGCTCCTCGGTGGCCTGCCTGCCTTGCTACTTGCATCCACCACCGGCTGCACCTTCTTCCTGCCCAGTGTGCAGAAGTGAGCTAGGTGGTGCACCAGGTGTCCTGGACTCGGCGCCCCCATCACAGGCACAATGATGCCCTGGCTGGCCTGGTCCTTGAACTCTGTGTAGTAGGCCTCCCTGCCCTGCTCGGTGAGCTTGGCATCCATCTTCCTGCTCTGGTTGAAGGCTTGATGAAAGTTGGATGCCAGTGTCTCCGCCTCCTGCTTGAACGGAAGCAGGACCATGAATCCTCCACCCTCTCCACCTGCCGCAGCAGGTTGGCAGTCTCCTTGTCGTTGATGGTGGTCTTGAGGTGAACGTCCTTCTCAAAGCCAATGGTCTCCAGGTTGCTCTGCCTCTCCAGCACCTCTGCGATGGTCGCCGGTCTCACAAAGCTGAACATTGCCACCACCGTCATCAACTTCCTTGCCAGCCGATCCACCACCCTTCTCTCACTGGGCTCCAGTGCTCCCTCTAGCAGCAGCCCAAATGCAGTGTAGTAGGCAACAAACTCGGAGGTTATCACTGTCTTCTTGCCCAGGATGGAGTGGTAGAGGTTGAGGCCGACCAGTATCTCCACCATGTAGCTCTCCACCTCCTTGCTTGGCCAGTTCGCGAAGCCCCACTCGGCCTTGCCCACTGCCTTCCTGATGCTCTTGCTGAGTCAGAAGCTGCCGATCATGAAGTGGGGGCAGACCGCGTCTGCCACGTAGACCTTGCAAGGCAGGCGGCCACCCAGGCAGTCAATGAGGTCCACGACTGTCGCCTTTGCTCTCACTGCCCTTCTCTCCAAACACCCTGTGTAGGTGACCTCCACCATCTCTGGTGGCCCCAGCCATAGCCCCAGCCACTCCACCATGTCTGTCCACATCCAGGTCAGTGAACTGCAGCTGCCCAAGAGGGCCTTGACCGTATCCTTTGGCTTCCTCCCTGGCTTAGCGATTGCTGGTTCAAACATCACCAGCACCATGGTCTCCTTGCTGGCCACCACTGTGCAGCTGGCTCTGCCGGCCTTCGAGGCCTCCTTGCCATCCATCCGCTTCTCCTTGCTTGAGGCTCCACCCCATTGATGGCCTCCGCTGCCTCCTTGTTGGCTGGAGGCTCCACTGCCCCCAGGGCCTCCGCTGCCTCCTTGGCCTCTTTTGCTGCCTCTGCATCCGCCACCCCCGCTGTAGCCTCTGCTGCCCCCGCGGCCTCCGTCTCCGCCACTGCTCAACCACCACAGGCTCCTTTGCATTGACGACCCATGGAGGAGGGTGTGGTGCTTGTTGCTGCACTTGAAGCAGGGCTTCTTGAGGTGGCAGAAGCGGCTCATGTGCCCCTCCCCAAGGCATCAGAAGCATTGTTTGAGCATTTGGATCTGCTCCTTGTGCTTGTCCAGGTCCACAAACTTCTTGCAGTCTGCCGCCCTGTGGTCCTTTTCAGTGCAGAAGAAGCACCCTGTCGAGGGCCTCCTCTCACCCTTGTCCACGCCTGCCTCCTTCCTCTTTTGGCTCCTGCCCCCAGCATTCAGCTTCCTCACCCCCACCAGGAACGTCATTGCTCTTGCTGGTCCTTCCATACCCGCCTGGTGTTGCAGCAGGTTGATCTCTGCCCGCAGCTCCTTTACCAGCTCTTTGACCTCCGGCACCGGCTTCAGGTTGCTCCTGATCCTCTGGCGCTGGATGAGCCTCCCTAGTTCCACAGGGACCTTGGCAAACATGTTGAAGGCATATGCGTCAACAGCCTGGTCCAAGACCCCTGTGTTGCCCAACCGGTCCACGATGTCTGTCACCATGTCCGTCAGTCTCTCCAGGCTTGCCAGGTTGCCGTCAAAGGCTGACTCCAGGCTGCCCAGCTTTCTGAACAGCTCAGCCTGGATCAGGTCCTCCCTCTTGTAGTTCTGGTCCAGCATCTTCACTGCCAGGGCAAAGTTGCCTTGGACGTTGGGATAGAGCTGCTTGATCTTGTCCTTTGCCGTGCCCTCCAGGCTGTTGTAGAGGTGATAGAACTTGTCCCTCTCCTGCAGCTTGCTCTTCTTGAGGAGGTTGGTGATCCAGTTGTGGTGCTTTGGGTACTCGGAGATGTCCTCACCAGAGAACTTCTCGATGGTGTGCTGGATCTTTGGCAGGGCCTTGCTTGCTCTGGCTCTGGAGCTGGACCTGCTCCTTCTCCCGCCACCCACGTTGATCCGCCCCAGCATTCCCACCACCACTCTGATCAACTCCACCATTGCTTCCCCTTCCGGCTCTCCTCCTCGACTGGGGTGGCAGTGATAGGACAGGCTCCTGTCGCATCCCCTTCCAGCTTGATGCCAAGCGTTGCTGAAGCACTCCCAGTCACCGCCGTCTCTTTGTCCCCAGTGACGGTCATCATCCCCATCATTGTCATCACTGCTACCACTGCCACCTCCACCACCACCACTGCCGGCACCTCCTTGGTGAGCCCTGCCGTGGCCCCCACCAGTCTGCTTGCGGTGCTCCTCTCCCCCACCATTGGCTCATCCATCCTCGGCCCCACCATGCCTTGGTGGCTCCCTTTCCTGACCCCCACCCAGGACTCCTCCCCGGCGGCCGTCCGGGCCTCTGCCATCCCGGTTGGCATGTATGCCATCTGGAACTCCACCCTGACAACTGCCAGAGCCTCTGCTGCCCCAGTCAGACTTGGCCATGTACATTGCCCATGCCCATGGGCCTCAATACTGCCCTTGCGCTGGTGTGTCTGGTTGGATGGGGCTGGGAAGGCATCGCCTCTCTGTGTCACTGCCCTCTCGAGGGCTGCTTTGCCTCCTTGACTGGCAGCTAGCTGCCCTCCATGGGTCTTGGCTGCCTTGGCCTCCTCTGCGATGGCCAGACCATCCGCTGAGGCTGCTAAGCTCTTCCTCATGCTGCCATCACAGCTCTGCCACTTGCCATCGCCAGTCTTGCTCCAAGGTCTCCCGGACATCAAACGGGTCCTCATCCTTCCGTCCGTGGCTTGGCTTTGCTCCCTGGCTCTGCTGGCCTTCCAGCTC
This sequence comes from Ptycholaimellus sp. GST1_10, assembly GCA_030248095.1. NCBI lineage: Eukaryota > Metazoa > Nematoda > Chromadorea > Chromadorida > Chromadoridae > Ptycholaimellus > Ptycholaimellus sp. GST1_10. The sequence continues at coordinate 9,001 of JASANA010004512.1, forward strand.
CCGGTCCTGGCACTCTTGTTCCTGGCATTGCCGCAGCTCAACAGCCTCCATTCAGTGGCGCTGATCCTCTGCCTTGCGCTGCCAGTCCTCTTGCTCCTGCCACAGGCACTCCTCTGCCTCTCACCGGAGCTGGCTGTCCTCCCGTCAGCGGAACTCATCATCTGCCCAGTGCCATTGCCATTGCCCAGGGTCTCCTTGCCGACTCCCTCTCTCCAGGCTCTCGCTTGGACTCCGGCTCAGGTTCCTGCTGTTCCCCTTGCTGCCTTCTGCCAGGGGAGGCCCAACGACGTCTAGGAGGTCCATGAGGTCAGCCAGGTACCTGCTCTGCCGGCTCGCCATCCGGCTGCCCCTCGACTGGCAGCTCTTCTTCTCATCCCCGCTGCTGTTGCTGGTGCCTTGCTTGTTCCTCTTGCTTTCCTGCTGGCTGCCCCGGCCCCTGGAAGGGGAACTTTGTTTCTGATTTGTGCTCCTGCTCTTGCAGGAGTCTTTCTCATCCTCGGAGCTCTCCGATGACCCTACAGTGCCCGCCACACTCCTCCCGTTCTCATCTCGTCCCATCTCTCTCCCACCCCTGCCAATCCATGCAGCCCCCTACCCACTCAGGTAGGTATTCAGGGGGACCAAATGGGGGGGGGCTCAGCTGCTGGGCTTTGCGCCCGCTGTGTGTGCCTGTCTAGATGATGATGTAAGAGTCCTCCTTCCGCCTCTCCTCCTCCCCTCACGTCTCCTCAACTCTCCCCATGCACTTCCTCCTCCCCAAAAAAGGAAGACCACCAAATTGGGATGGGCTTAACAAACAGCCAGAGGCCCGCAGTGCGCAGAGTTGAAGAGAGGGTGAAGATGAAGAAGCAGCTGCTGGTGCCCACGTAGCCCAGCTGTTCCAGGTCGCAGTTGAAGGTGAAGACCTTGCAGGTGATGTCCCCGCTCCTCCCCACCTTGCACGCCCGCTTTTGCAAGATGCACTCGGGCTCCAAACTAGCCTTAGAACTGACTTGAGAAAGGCCCCGTCGCCCAGGCTCAGGCTTCCACAGTAGGCATATAGATGCTCAGGACACCTAGGTTGCTCCTCCTATCCTTTGCTGGAGATACGGGCT
>JASANA010004513.1:0-15777 GCA_030248095.1 Ptycholaimellus sp. GST1_10
ATCATCGAGGACCTCTGTAAGCTTGATGCAAGGCGGTGTCCTATTAGTCCAGATGGACCAGTTGATGTGTTCAGTGAGCGAAAAACCAAGATTTCGAAGAAAAGAGATGAAAGTGGGGCTGATTAGGCACAGGCATATAATTAGACGTCCTCTTTTATCGACCATAAAGCTTGGGGTTGGACCAAGTGAACATTTGCAAGCCGTTTGAAGGTGTTACCCTGGCTGCCAGAATGGCCGATTCCCGCGTCTCTGTCCCGCTCTCTGTCATTCTTGGCTTTCATCAAGAGGCCTCCCCCTCTTTTTATGTCCCTTCTCTGCCATCTGTCAGAATCCCTTTTATTTTGTTGGGCCAGTTTTTACAGCTAAACACCGTGAAATTACCACTGAAAACCAAAGTCTACATGGATAAAGTGCCCTAAGTCAGAACTCAGAAATATGTGCTACCAGAATTTTAAGTTTATATTTTCAGCGTTTCTGAAACAGCGAAAATTTATAAAAATAGGTTCAAGGTTATATCTCTTTGTAAGAAAGGGCGCAGATCTCAGATCCAACAATTATAGTGCTTCGCCGCAAGTTCACAAAAAAACTAAAATACAGGTACTTTTATCATTACATGCCTATATATTTTGTTTCTACTTTTTTTCTTTCTACGACTCTTGGATTCGTCATCACAATTCTTAGTATACAGGTGTCGTGCATTTTGTAAACAATGAAGTTCCTAGCTCAATTGTCTGCACTAAACCAATAACTTCAACATAATCACAAGAAGAACTGCAAGTTAGCCCATTGTTCACGAGCCGAACTCAGTGGTGGACTCTTCGATAGGCTTGAACTCGTATTTGCCCCGCCCGTCCATGTGCAGGTAGTACTGAAAGCAGCGAGGGTTGAGTAGGAGAGGACTGAGTGGGGGTGTAGAAAAACCTCATGGTGCTTCCAGAGACTCTTGCGATGAGAGACAGTGAATAGGGTGATGCCGGCGCCACGACAGTACTCGTACATCTCTCCCTCCACGTCCACACTCACCGCCGAAGTGCACTCGTCCAGGATCGCAAACTGCGGCCTGCAAACGCAGCCAATTTCAAGAACGCTTCATCCAATCCGAATCACTGGTGGGTAAAGAAAGAGGAAAATTCCAATAATTTGTGATAATTTAAATTATTGGCATTATTTTATAATTTAAATTATTGGCATTTCCCTCTTTCTATCCAATTTATGAAAGCTAAGTGAGTGGGGTGACTTGTGATAGAAGAGGCGAGCCATGGCAATGCGCTGCTTCTCGCCGCCGCTGAGAACATCCATCCAGTCTGCCACTGCGTCCCAGCCCCCTTCCCGCTCTCGCAGATAGTCCAGTTGCACCTTCAAATCTCGCCCTTTCTCTCCTCACTCACATGCAAAAGCAGAGACCAGGCAGAGGAACTCCTCCAGGTCCTGGTCGCTGATGCCTTTGCGCTGCTGCTCCAGACGGGTGTCCGGATAGATCACCTGATCCCGTAGACTCCCCAGCGTCATGTAGGGCCGCTGAAGTCCATTGGAGTGGATCGGAGGAGAATGAGAGGCTGGAGGATGACCTGAGGAATGTAGAAGAGGTTGTTGGCGCCGGGTTTGGTGAGCGTGCCGCCGAAGAGCGGCCAGAGCTCGCCCAGGACGCGGAAGAGCGAAGACTTGCCGCACCCATTCGGACCGCACACCAGCACATTCATGCCCGATCGCACCTGAACAAAAGAGCCACAGTTGACTCTTGGAAAACTCCCTATTTCTTGAAAGAAGCTTAGGTTAAAACACGAAGTATAGTGCCGCTGGGTGCCATTTAAGAATAGCGACGCTGAGTAATATTTCAGGCATAGTTGCGCTTAGATTTCGTTTGTGAGGCTGAGAGACCTATCAAAATGTAGGGAGTTTCTATTGAGTCAGGCAGCCGGTGAATAGGCCAGAGCAAGTGGGGCAACCTCAAAGTCGAGGCTGGGTATGAGCAGGTCGCCGTTGGGTGTGACGAGGGGGACGTTCTCGAAGCGGATGACCTTGTCCTCCTCCACCAGCTGTCCGGAGTTTGGCACCAGGCTGGCCTGGAGGGCATTGGCTGCTCCGCCTGTGGGAAGATCTGTGTAAGCAGGAGTGGAGAAAGGGGAGGGATGGTGAGACCCTGGACTTGGAGGTTGGGCCTGGAGCGACTCTCGACCATGGTGCGAACGTAGTGGCCTTCGTTCAGATCGCCCAGCACCTCCGTCAGCTGCGAGATGCGCGCCGTGAAACCTATCAATGCTGTCCGGCTGAAAGGTGGTTGGGCAATTGTTTACTATTGCTACATTTTCTAATTCCGCAAAACTGGCAGCCTAAGACTAAGATTAAGACCAAGACAAAGCCTGGAAAAGCGGGACTGGAAAAAGCTGGATCTGGCAGTTGTGAAAGGCCAAATGGGTACCGGAGAGTCTGGTAAGCTCTCGACCAGCAAGGGCCAGCCGTCCGATGGCCTCTGCCAGCTTGACCATCATGCGGCCACTCCGGTAGTACTCCTGCAATCGGCAACTGCTTTGAGCAAAAGTGGAGAGGGAGGGAGGAGGATGGAGTGCCTGCATGAGCTCCGCGCGAGTCCTGCCGGCCAGGAGAGGGCTGTTGGAGAGGAAGGGGCGGGAGACGGCCAGGAAGCCCACCACCGTGGCGCAGTACTTCGCCACGATGTTGTCCACAAAGCCCAGGCTGAACCGGAACAGCACCTCAACTACGCCTTGGTCTCTTCTCAAACCAGGGTACAGAATGGGAAATTATAAACAAACTCAATTTTAGAAACGGATTGCAACATTTTTTTGCTATCAATCTATCAAATGTGTGCTTAGACCAGATTGCCTAGTTCATTGACTCAGCTTCGTTGAAAGAGAGGAAATATTGGTGCACCAAGCGTCTGAGATGGGCCACAAGTCGGTGGAAGGCATCGGCGATGGTGGATCGCTCTCGAGCATTGCCCTTGTAGAAGGCGATCTCCTCGCTGTTGGTGATGAGGCGGGAGTTGACGAAGCGGTACTCCCCTTCCAGCTGCTGCTCCACCATCGTCATACGCCCTATCGGTCGCCGAAGCCTTCAACCAGCCTCCCAATCTCAACCTCTCTCAACCTCCCCAAATCTACTCAGAACCATGTGAGGAATGCGCCGGAAAGGAAAAGATAGCCCAGCAATGCTCCGGGGGCTTGGAAACCCACTGCGGCGCCCAAACGAAAGATGTACAACACCATGTCCAGAAACGGCTGAAAGTGGTGTTGTTTTGAGTTAGTGAGATAAAGGGAGCAGTGCAAGGACCTTGGTGAGGTTGGAGTAGACCTCGACGATGGATTCGCAAAGCTTCTCCACGTCCTGGGTCAGCAGCTGGTCCGCATTTGCGATCCGGTTGTCGATATTTGCCATTTTGTAAAAAGTAAAACCGCTGAATAATCATTTTTTTCCCTCAGGCTTCAGCAAGAAACAAAGCAGGACTTCATGTACTGCTGGTAGAGATGCTGGCTCAGCCTGGTTCGAAAGCGAAGCTTCAGCTCACTCAGACCGAACTGCCAATTGTTTCGTCATATTTCGAAATTTTCGTCCAAGAAAAATGTGCCTTAAGCATGTTGTTAATGACGGAGACAGCGGGCATGGCGCAGATGTAGGCGAAGAGATGTCGCCCAAATTCACTACGGTTTCGGGTAATAATTGAACTGCCAAGTTGCCCTTTGTATTGGCTGATTTCATCTGACTGGATGCTGGAACCTTTCAATGTAGGTGCCGTTGGAGATCATCCAGACATCCGCATAGGTCCTGGCCAGCAGGGAAGCAGCCACCAAGAGGCAGAATCCCGCCTGGCAATTCATCAAGACTTCATCTCCACAGGACCAAGATGAAGTGCAGCAGAACCTCCGGTGACCGCCAGGAGGGTATGACGACTCTGAGAATGCGTAGTATGCGGGCAGCAAACTCCGCGTCCACCACCGCTTTCTCCTTCTTCCCACCCTCTGCACGCTTCACGTAGCCAGAGCGCTCCCTGGAGGAAGGCTAACTCTTAGTTAGGTAGGTGCAGGGATAGGAAGGGATAGGTACGTGGGTGCCTGCTTCTTGTAGAGGTAGAAGAGGAGGGCGGCCACGGAGCTCCCCGCGATGGCCGCATGCCTCGCCGACAACTTACTCAGCGCCGGGGCCATGTCTTCAGCTCAAAACCTCCCTTTTCTGCTCAATCATTTGCCATTTATACTGCTTCGTTTCTGGACAAAGAGTAGACTAAAAGGTTCTCGTCTAATCTTTGTCCAGAAACAAAGAAGAAAGATAACGACAAGGAGAGTTTCATTCTGGCTCAGGTAATGTGGTGACTAATTGCTATCTATTTGTAATTTCGGTTGGAAGTCATTGAAGCAGAAAAATGAATGCCAAGAACTTGTTTTGAAGGTGATAATGCAGCCAATGAGCGCGAAATCGATCAGAAGCTAAGGCTAGGCTGGATGGAAGAGGTGTAAAAGTGCGCAGTTGTCAGCAGCCTGCACATCTAGAAGATTCGGAGCGCAGTCTCTGCCGCCCATTCCCGCACTCTCCCGCCTTTGAAACACCGCAGCCCTCCCTCCACACCGCCCCTTTCATCACCCAACAGACTTCACCACTGCTTGCCACATAAAACTAGACTTTTCACTCCTCAATTTAACTCCTCAATTTAACCTATGCGCGTATAGGCCTGGCAAATAATCCGAATCACCTTATTCTTGATTTGAAGAACTCTTTTGTTTACGTGAACAATTAGCTGTGAACAAATGAATTCATGAGATGATGGTTGTTTGCAGTTGCTCAAAGAAGGTGTATAGATAGAATGTACATCAAGAGCATAACGATCGACGGCTTCAAGTCCTATTCGAAGCGGACGGTGATCCAGGGCTTCGACAGGGAGTTCAACGCCATCACCGGACTCAACGGCTCCGGCAAGTCCAACATCCTCGACTCCATCTGCTTCGTCCTCGGCATTCGCAACCTCAGCAACGTCTTCCTCTCTTCCCCACCCTCTTCCCTTGTGAGTGAGAAAGAGATTGAAGGTACGAGCAGCTCAGCTACAGGACCTGGTCTACAAGTCCGGTCAGGCGGGCATCAAGGAAGCAACGGTCTCCATCGAGTTCGACAACCGAGACAAGGCCGCCTCCCCGCAGGGCTTCCAGGGCTGCGATGAGATTGTCGTCACCCGCAAGGTTTCTTTATCATCCACTGGCAAGAGGGAGCCTAGAGGTGGTTGTAGATTGTGATCGGGGGTGGAGCGGCCAACAAATACCTCATCAACAGCGCCAAGGTGACGGAGAAGAAGGTGGCGGACATGTTCGCCACCGTCCAGCTCAACGTCAACAACCCACACTTCCTCATCATGCAAGGCCGCATCAACAAGGTCATCAACATGAAGCCCAAGGAGGTACTCTCACCTCTTCTCTTCCTGCATCCTCCTCACATCCTTCCAAACTCCCTCAGATCCTGGGCCTCATCGAGGAGGCGGCCGGGACGAAGTTCTTCGAGACGAAGAAGGAGCAGTCCCTAAAGACGATGCAGAAGAAGGAAGAGCGCATCGCGGAGATCGACGACATTCTCAGTGCCCGCATTGAGCCTGAGGTCAGCCAGCCTTTCCAGCCCTTCCCCTAAACTTCCCTCCCCAAAGGCCACAGTCTCCTCCAGGTGCGTAAGCTGAAGAGCGAGAAGGAGAAGTACCAGGAGTACCAACGGCTCAAGATCAAGGTCAACTCCGGCCACAAGATGCTCGTCGCCATCCGCTTCCGCGACATCACCGTTCCCTTCCTCCCCTCCTTCCACCCCTCTCCTACGACCACTTTCCAATACCCCAGGAAGCCGTGGGCAAGGCAGAAGCAGAGCTGGAGAAGAAGAGCGGGGAGCAGGCTCAGGTAGAAGCTCGTCTGGCCACTCAGAAGGAGAGCCAAAAAGCCACCGCCGGCGAGAAGGCTCAGCTGGAGGCGGAGAACCAGAACGAGAGCGACATTCGTACCCATCCACTTCTCCTTTGGAGGAGGAGGGGGGAAGGGAAGGGAGGTTTGCAGAGGAGATGGAGCACAATGTGGGGCAGCTGCGAGACGAGTTGCTGAAGGCCAACCAGGGTCTGAAGGGGCTGGCGGACGAGCTGAAGGATGTCCAGAAGCGGGAGAAGGACCTCCTCAAAGAGATTCAACAGGCATCCTCCTCTTTCACACTCACTAGACTTCAAAAGTCCATAATTTCCCCGCCTGCTCAGGATGAGACAGCGCGCGGGAAGAAGGAGGAGGAGCTGCGGCAGAATGAGGCGGACTACGGGGACGCCGAGAACGCCGGCGAGGAGGATTTGAAGCGTTTGAGGCTTTTGAGGGGAGAGGAAAGGGTGAGGAAGGGGGATTGAAGTGGTGGAGGAGGCAGAGAGGGAGTTGGCGGAGCTGAAGCAGGGCCGCTTCCAGGACGCGAGCGGGAAGGCGCGCACCATCCAGCAGCAGCTCATCGACGCTCGCAAGGAGCTCAGCACTCGCGCCACCACCGCCACCACCGCCCAGAGAACGTTCCTACAATTTTCAATATACCTCACATCTAATCCTTTTCTAGAAACTAACTCAAAACCTCGCTCATTTGATTTGTTTTCATAAATTTCGGCACCAAAATTGTCCAAATGTTACAAAATGTTCCAACACAACAACACATACGTTCTAAACATTTTCCAAAAATTTCCTCATTTGATTCATTCACAAATTTTGGCATCGAAATTATCAAAATGTATTAACATGTTCCACTACCTTTTCTGTAAACATTTTCCAGAGCCAAATCCAAAACCTCGCTCATTTGATTCGTGTTCATGAAACATCAACATGTATGAGCTGGTTGAGGCTGGGTCGGGCGGAGGCGGATGTGAAGCGAGCAGAAGCGGGGCTGGCCAATGCACCGACGACGGGGGCGGAGGAAGCCCGGCGACTGGGCAAGCTGCGGACGGACATGACGGCCTTGGAGGAGAAGATGGCCGCCACCGGCTTCCAGCCCACCCAGCTCAGAGAGGCCCAGGCGGAGGCCGATCGCCGGGAGTCCGATCTCCACCGACTCAGACGTCAGCTCGACGACTGGGGAAGATCCTCGTTGGCCTCTTTTTCATTTTTTTATCATTTTAGTTTGTTATCCATAAAATATGTTTTAAATTCTTATTTTCATTGATTTGCCTAAATTCTTATTTTATTCTTATTTTCTTTAATTTGTCTTATTTGCCGCTTCATCGATTTTGGGAAATTTTTATTTTCACCCTTGATGTTTACGTAAAGATCAGCTGACATGGATTTGACATGGATTTGTGCTCGAGGAAAGTTGCTTCTCAACGGGACAAAAATGTGCTTTTATGGGCATATTTAAGAGGTAAATAGGTCGAGAAATAAAGAATAGTAGGAGCACATTTTTTCTTTTGCTCTCATCAGTGTCTCAATGAGAAGTCTCAAACGTTGCATACTTTTTCTGTACCCATCCAAGTCAAACTTTTTGACGGATGCTTCCTTATGAAAATGAGAAGAAATGTGTGAAGGGTGTGAATGATTTTGAGGGAGAACAGCAAGCTGAACTTCCCGCTCTCCGATCGATTCCCGGCCTCCGAGGTGGCCGGCACCATCGCCTCCCTCCTCAAACTCCCCGACCACCGCTTCGCCACTGCCATCGAGACTGCGGCTGGGGTTCAGGTGCGCTTCTGCTTTTCCAAAGGGCTCCCCCAGAACTGAGCAAGAGGCTCAACTGATCAAACTGAACTCAAGGACAAAAATCCGGAAGTCAGTCACTTAAGAGGCGTTTTTTGATAGGAGCACGAATCCAACAAAGGGAGGTGAACATGAAATTTTTTACCCCCCTTTTTTATTGCAGAATCTGAATCTCCATACATTTTTATGTAACTCCACCAATTTTGAGCGAATAGTATGCAGAAAAGGGGCCGCAAAGGGCCTAAACGGGGAGGGGGGGGGAAAGTTTGGCAAGAATTCCTTTTTTGGATGTTTTCGGCCAAAAAACGCGTTTTTTCTCAAGTTATAAAAGGCAAAGTAGAGGGAGTATGGGTAACAATAAAAAAAACAAAATAAAACAAAGAACACTGTTCTTTTAGTCCTGCACAAAAATATTTAAGAGAGAAGGAAAACACAAGAAATTTTTCAAAATACACAAAAACTCGAACTTGGTAAAGTAGAAAATAAAAGATTACATAAAAAAAATAATTTAACACCCCAACCTATCCTATAATTAATTTATTTCATATTATTTTATTAAAGACAAGACAAGAAAAGAAAAAGAAAAAAACAAAAGAAGAAGAACATAAAATGTATAAACCCTCACACCCAAACTTCCAAATTTACCAAAATACAAAACACTTTCAAGGGGCACAAGATCAGAACCCAAAACCAAACACCCTACTCGACAAACATGATAATCATTATTCTCTTTTTCGATATTTTAACAAGCTCACCTAAGAATTTAGCTACCAAGCAAAAACACAAAGAAACTAAATTATTATTTAATAAATAAAAAAAAGAATAACACAACATACCAAAAATACTCCATACTCTACACCATACAACAAAACCAAACAAAACATTATATATTTACATATTATATTAAAATTCAATAACTATACCCAATGCACAAACACAAACCACAATAAAAAATATAAATATAATTTTTAATAATATTTAATTTTAAATTTTAAAATCATATTTTCAGTTTGATACTAGAGTGGTAAAGAAAAAAAGGAAATACAAAAAAAAAAAAAATACAAAAAAAAAAATAAAAAAAATATTTTTAGGTGTATTTAGGGCCAAGCCGACCGTTTAGGGGGATGAAACCAAATTTGCAAGAAAAGGCTAACAGAAATTCTCCCCCCCAGAATCTGACTCCATACATTTTTATGTAGCTTTTTTTGATCGCAATTTTTGAGCGAAGGAGCACCAGAACGGGTCGGAATAGTTGGAAATGCTAAGGGGAGGTTGGTTCGCAAAAATTTTTTTGGTACTTTCTGTTAAACAAAGCACGCAACACACCCCCCACGGGCGTTCTTTGGGTCTATGTTATAGCATAGGGCAAATTGGACTTGCCGTCATACATTGGACTATTTTTCAAAAAAAAAAATGGAAGACACCTCACTATCACAACAACAAACTCCACAAAAAAAAAGAAAACTCCCTAAGCACGGAGCTAGGGAGCCTCATTTTTCTATTTTTTCACAGGAAGGAACGCAGGAGGAAAGAGTTAGAGAACTAAAACATGCCCACAAAAGAAACGAGAATAAGACAGGACAGGAAGTTTTCGCAAAATCCTCAAAAACTCTAACGCAAACAAGCAAATAAGCCGAAAAAGAACAACTTCCATCTTCATTTTTAAACCAGTTCAGAAACCCACCGAAAAACCTTTTCTCAATTTCCTCCCTACAAAAACCCTATTATAACATACCAAATTAAATCCGAAAAAGGAACTATCTATTGCTCATCTTCATTTGATCCTATTTCTCAACCAAAACTCCATAAGAAAAACGAAATGATAGTCAGGCGAAAATAATACAAAATTTTTTCAAAAATCTTCTATTTACAGAAAATGCAAAATGAGTTTCAAATTAAATCGATCTTGCGTTTTTCTTCACACATAAACATGAGCACGGAAAGGGAAAGAGACCAGAGCAGAAGTTTTTCGTCAAAATTTTCCCTTGAAAAACTCCTATTATAACATAGCCAAATTTAAGCTGCCAAAAAAGAACATATTCTTTTGCTCATCTTCATTTTTTTAATATCCTTATTTCTAGACCAAAATTTCATAAGAAAAACGAAAATGAAGTCGAAAATTAATACAAAATTTTTGAGAAATCTTCTATTTTACAAAATCAAAATCAGTTTTCAAATTACCAATTCTGCTTTCTTCACACATAAATATTGAGACCGAACAAAGGGCCACATTATTGTTTCGAGGGGAACGTTTTTTCGTTAATTACAATAAAATTGTCCCATTTGTCAGAAATACATTTGCTCATCTTCATTTTAATATCCTATAAGAACCGAAATTCATAAGAACGAAATATATCGAGTAAAAATCAAAATGAGAAAATCCTAACAAAAGAGAAACAATCAAGATAACTTTGCTCCACACAAAAGCGACAAAGCACAGATCTTAGAAGCTCAATTCATACAAAATCGTAAAAATTTCTCCCTATCAACGAGCATCTCCCTTTCTCATCACACATAAATCCCTAAGAACACAAAAAAAACACAAAAATCAATATGAGCCCAAAAGAATAAAATACATCCAACCCAAACCTAAAACATAGCCAAGCAAGACAAAACCCAAACCCGCCAAAACCAATCTCTCCACAGCACCCAACAGAGACCAAGAAAAAAACACAATTAAAAAATCAATTACGACGAGCAAAAATTCCTACATAAACATACACCAAACCAAAAAACCAAAATCAACCCTAAATCACACCAAACACCAAAAATATCATATCAAAATATAAAAAACATTCCACTAACAAAACAAAAAAAATCAAAACAAAAATACAAACACAAAAACAACAACCACATCATCACCATCAAACAACAAAATCACTTAACAACAACAAAACAACAACATCCAAAAAAAAAAAAAACCACATCAAACCCATAAACAAACCCAAAACAAAAAACCAAAAAATCAAACCTCAAAACCCAAAACAACCAAAAAAAAAAAACATACTCCATCCAAAATCCACAACCAAAATCAAAAACAAAAAACAAAAAAACAAACAAAACCATATCCCACAAAACCAAACAACAAACCCCACACAAAATAACAAACAAACACAACAAATAAACCTATAACAACCAAAAAAACCAAAAAAAACACCCAAACCATCACCAACACAAAAAAACAAACATCACAAACAAACAAAAAAACCACAAAACAAAAAAACCAAAAACCCTCACACAAAACACCACCATACTGCCTATACTTTGACTTTAAAAACCTAGAAATCGGGCTATATTTGACAGCAAGTACCTAAACCCAAAAACTGCAAAATTTCCGCACCTCCCGAACGCCCTGAAGTGTGAGAGCCCATGAGCGCAGATCCTGCACGAGTTCCACAAAAAAAAAAGAGAATCAGAATGTACAAAAAAACACGGGGAAAAAAAGCGCGGGAATCTTTTCCCCTAAAAAACCACCTACCTCCTAGTTATGAGCCGGGTGTCGCCAGCCCATTCCTGCATATATCCGGCCAAAAATAGGCGCAGAAACATAAAAGAGAATCGGAATCAGTACAACAGACAAAAAACTAGGGGAAAAAAATTCCACCGATTCTTGCTCCCCCCCCACCCCTCTCATAAAACGCCTCTTAAAAGCATCGACCACAATCACAGTCACTATAGAGCAGACAAATCAGGCTAAGAGACAACAAAACTAGCACGAAGAAACGAACACGCACAGGAACTCACTAAAGCCTTCAGAATACATTTGCCTAGCAGACCCCAGCCGGGTTGGTTTTGACCGCAGACAGCCCAAAGGGAGTGGGAGAGTGGGAGGGAGGGGGGGGGGGGGGGTCTAGGCCTCTGAGTGGCAGGGGGTCTAGGCGGGTCGTTGGAAGACGAATTCGTTGTAGTGGTTCCAGCGCAGCTCGTCGCTGTCAGGCGGTCTGGCCGCAAAATCGCCCGGAGACAAGGCCCCTGCGGTTGTGGCACCGCCGGAGTTGGCGCCCGAGCCTGCGCTGCCCACCTCAAACACCCTTCCTTCCACCTTCATCTCTTCCTGGCCAGGGCAGGGACCATGGAGAAGCCGGCTGTGTAGAGGGCGTCGAAGGCCATCTCCAGGCTGTTGTGCTTCAGGAAGACGCGACTCGTGTAGCGCCCAAACTCCCCGCTGATGTCCGCATCTCGGCTGTCGTTGAGAAACTCCCCGAAGACCTGGGCAGGAGAGTTTGGCTGGAAGAGGAGGCTAGGGCAAGGGGTTGAGGGGGAACCTCGCGACAGAGGTCGCTCTTGCCGCAGACGATGATGCGGTTGAGCTTGCGGAAGTTCACGTCCGCCTGCCCGTCCCGCCCGAAGGCGAAGGTCCCGCGATAGCCGACCGTGATGCAGCCTTCAAAGCTTCCTCCTCCTCCATTCACCCGCCCTCCCTCCCCTCAAGCCTCCGCCAACCAGCGCCCCGTTCCCTCTCCTGCAAGGCCGTCAGCAGACTCTCCAGCTTCAGCCTCTGCGCCAAGGCCTTCAGCCCCGTGCGTAGGCTTAGCCCCAGCCCCGTGGGCAGAGATTCCGTCTGCAGGAAGCTGATGAGGCAGGCCAGGCATCCAGCATCGCAGTCCAGGAAACTGGAAGAGCAGCAGTTTTGGAGGACAGCTCAGTGCTCCTCCAATTGGGCAACTAGGAATCGGGCTGCTCCAGGGGCAGGAGCTGGATGGCCCCGGCAGCTTCTGCATTGCCGCACAAAGCCGCTGTGAGCAGGGAGACGGGGGCCGCGCACCGCAGCAGGCGTCGACTGAGCAGGAACTCACGATCACCCGCTTTCAGCCGCACCAATTCTCCCATCCCCTTGGCGCTAGGATGACCCTCAGACTCAAGCTCCCATCACTCCCATCTGAGGCCTGGAATAGGAGCTTCTCTGGGGGGAGGCGCTTGGATTGAAGCGGGGGAGAGGAGGAGGAGCCCTGACCGGAATCCTGGCAGAGGAAGAGAATGAGGACACACACGCTGAAAAGGGGGAAGAGGGGGAGGGGACAGAAGACGGAGAAAAAGGAGCCCTATGGGGGAAGATATAGGCGCCACCCCCTCCTCATCTCCTCCCAGACTCCGAGCGGCCCTCAGCCCCTGCCCCCCGTCCCTCCCGTCCCCTTCTCATGGCAGAGGCCAAGAGCGCATCAATAGCCATCCTTCAGGCCGCCTCCACTCACGGCCCTCTCAAGCCCGCACTGGCGGCCTTATACCACCTCTAGCCCTAGCGACATGCCCTTGTCGGCGCAGCAGAGACCGCCCACACATCCTCCTCTTTTCCCCCTTGCCCCTCCCCTCTCCTTCCCCCTCCCCTTCACTTTCCCCTCTCACCCTAGCCTCCCCAAAAGAGATGCATAAGGCAGCCAGCTGCATAAGTGACTAAGTAGGGTGTGTAGGCCTGTGAGAGAGGAGGCATAGGCAATGAGGCCAGAAAGGTCCGGGAAGCGGAAGGATGGGAGCGGCGGGGTTGTTTGAGGGAAGGAGAAGGCTGTGGCGCCTTGGGAAATCTGAGGGGGGCTGACTAGGGGAGGTCGGAGAAATACCCCTCTCCACTCTCCCACCTCCCCCCCCCCCCCCACCTCCTTTGGCTTTATGTTCTCGCGGATGCTGAGTGCGGCGCGCAGAACGTGCCTGGCAAGCTTGAGAGGACGAGACATTCTATCCCGCACCGCTTTTTTCCGCCCCCCTCAGCAGACGTCCTTCAAGACTTCATCTTCTCTACCCTCCCATTTCTATTGCACCCCACCAAAACCCCCTTCTTTCTCCCTCCTTCATCCCCCCCCCTACACAGCAGCCCACCCACAGGAAAGAGCGGAAGGAAGCGGAGTGAATGGCAGCAGTGGGCCTTTCACTGAAAGCCCCTCCCTCCCTCCGCCCGCGCGCATTCCAGCGGCGCTCTTGCGACGCAAGTGAGAAGTGGGCGGAGTGCTCATAAATTGGCCACTTCTTGTCGGAAGATATGGGCCTCGTTTGTGCATGTGGGCTGGGGGGGGGGGGGAGGGTAGGAGGGGAGTCGGAGGGATAAGAGAAGAAGGTAGGGGAGTGGGTGGGAAAGGGGGCTGGGGGGAGGGGCAGGCAAGAGTATGAGGCCGCAAGTGGGTGATATCAGCGGCTAAAAAATTTGTCAAAGGCGGTGGGAGCGGTGGAGCAGAGAAGATGGAAGGGGCAGGAGGCGTGGAGGGGAGGGGAGAGGAGGGGAGGCAGTGAAGGTGTCTGCTGGAAGGAGTGGGCAATTAATCGCCATGGAGAAGCGAAAGGGCGCTGGGGCATGAGCGTTGGCGGGAATCAGGGGGTGGCTGGGGCGCCTATGGTGACAGGATTGAGTGAGGGCCAATTAGCTCCTACACCCTGCAACAGGCGCACCTAATCACCCACCAAATACTCCTTCGAAAAAAACATGCCAGAAGAAAAGCAAGGGACAGAAGAGAGAAGGATGAGAGAGACAATGAAAGTCGGGCTGCTAAAGAAGGCTAATGGGGATAGGAAGCCCGCTCGGCCTAGCAACGGGGATGAGAGGGTAAAAAGGGGGCTTGCAGCTGTACCACGTGGTGACGAGGGACAGCGAAGTGGCTCGTCGCGTGCTGAACGTGTGGCCGCGAGACTTTGGCCGTGTCACCTTCCTGCCTCTCAGCGACGTCGATCCCACCTTCCTGCCGCCCAAGAAACTCGCCGAGGCTAAAGCCATGGTGATTGCTCCGAACCCATTCAGCTCAATTCTTGATTGGAAGGGTGAAATGAGTTGGAGGCGGCGAAGATGGGCGGAGAGGTGTGGGACGCGATGGAGCTGGTAGGCTTCGAGGGTGCGTACAGGGATGCGGTGGCGATGGTGCTCGGGCAGATCGCGATTCGCTCCACCAACGAGATCGCCACCCGCGTCTGCTTCGAGCTCCACCTACGCTCCTACACCCTGGACGGGGATCAGCATAAGCGTCTGGCGGATCCATCCGCGGCGGTCTCGATTCCTCTTCCACTTCTCCTTCTCCACCTCTTCTTTGATCACCCTTTATCTTCTTAGTCTCATTCTTTTTCCCCTTCCTCATTTTCTTCTCTTTTTCTCCTATCCTCATCCTCCTCCCATGTTCCAGGAGCCAAACGACAGCAGCAGGGGGGCGGCCCCTTTGAGCGCCTTGGCCAGCTCGTCCAGCTTCAGCAGCAGGTCGGGGAGCATCAGGCTCGTCTCAAGGATCTGAGCGAGTTCCTTCCCCTCCTCCTCCTCTCCTCTCCTCTCTGGGTAGAAAGGCAGCAAATGGACAGGAGTGTGAAGCGACTGCGCAGTGAACAGCAGGAGTTCTCCGATCATCCGCGAGCCCTGGGCACCCTCCGCTCTGAGGCCACCGAACTCCAGGCTGCCCTGGACTCCAGACTTTCCACGACTGTTTTCAGATGGAGCTGGAACGCCTTCAACATCTCATCGGTTACTACATCCTCACTACTTGGCCAACCATTCCATTCCAGCGATATCCCAGGGCTCCTGAAAGGTGGACAGAGCACCACTCCCATTGGCTTCTGCTTTTGTCTCACAATCCCCAATGTCCCCCTCCCTGGAGCAATCTGTTCCTCATTGTCCCAAAAAACAAGTCGATTTACTACAAGTGTTCACTTTCGGCTGCAATAGTGGAAAATAAGGGAGAGAAAGGAAGAGATGGCTCGGACAGAGCGATGAAGAGAGCGCTGGGAGTGCGCAGGGCGTAGAAGGGGAGCGGAGGTGATCGCGGAGCCGGAGGAGAAGGCGCGGAACGAGAGCCTACTGAAGAAGGAGCTGATGGAAGCTGCCAGGCTGAAGGCCACCAAGGCCCGCGCCCGCCTCGAAGCCAACAAGAAGCGCTACCAGAACTCCAAGGAGGTCCTTTGCCCACCTTTGCCGAGAAGGTCAGGATGGAGTTGAGAATGCTGTGTTTGAAGGTGCTCGGCTCCTGTGAGAGGAGTTGCGTCAGCTAGAGGCCGCCGTGGCCAAGAACGAGGAGGGAGTCGGTCGCCCTGCGAGAATCCATTCAGGCCAAAAAGGAGGCGATGAAGAAGCAGGAGGCCACAGTAGCCGATGAAAAAGGTGGCCCCACTCGCCTCTTCTCTTGGCAGAACACAA
>JASANA010004515.1:0-11562 GCA_030248095.1 Ptycholaimellus sp. GST1_10
CGGCCGCCTTGCCCTGATATGCATTCGCTTTGCGATGTTTTCCTTGGTGCGCAATGCTTCGGCTGCATGGGCCTTCGGCCACTCCATTTTCACTTGCGATTAAAACCAAGCCGAGTCACCGCTTCACACACAGCTGGAGCCTGGCCTACAAGCCGCCCCACCTCATCACCAACTCCATCCGCCGCGCCTGCGAGGAGGAGGAGGAGGGGAACGGCACGGACTACGGGTACATCTCCTGCAACTTCATCACCTCCACCTTCAAGTCCAAGGCCTACTAAGCGCTCCTAGGTGGCTCTGGGACTCTTAGTTCCAACCACCTCACTCTCCGGTGCTCTTTTCTCTTTTCGAGCGGGTTTTGCGGGTGTGTACGTTTGAGCTGAGCGAGAAGACGAGCATCATGGTCAACTTCATGGTCAACTTCGGCGACAACTTCGACTACGGCAGCTCCTGCTAGGACGCCTAGATCAAGTACAGCCACGCCTACGCTCTCTCCGACCTCTCCCTCACCCTCTCACCCACTTTCCCCCCCCCCGCCCAGCGTTGATGCCATTTTATTGGCGATTCGCTCCCTTTTTCCAAACCTTCTAGAAGCTTCCAGGCTGATTTCGTAACTCTTGCGCTTGCGCTTGAGTGACGTCAGCACCTACAGTACCCCTCACCCATTCCACCCACTCAATACCTACTCTCCACCAAGCAGCCTAACTGCGCAACCCTTCCCAACCAACTTTCCCTTACTACAATCTACCGCAAACGGCCCTCCTAAGGGCCATCATCAATCAGAACTAGTTCATCGTCGTCTTCGGCTTCGTCATGGAGGAGGACCCCGTCCAGCCCCGCCCGGCCTACTTCTGGCGCAACAACTGCGATCAAGTCTGCCGCCTACGCCCTCGCCCTCACCCACGCCACAGCGCACGCAAGATGCTCTGCGACAACTGCCAGGCCACCGTCTGCCGCGTCGGCTTCGACGACGCCTTCCAGCCGGTGGGCAGCGCCACCGTCGCCATGTGGGACGCCCTCCGCGCCGCCGTGGAGGAAGCCCGCCGCCGTCATCAGGCCATGCCCCGCATCCACTGCGTCACCTGCACCCCGCCTCCAGGCCAGCCATTCACCTCTCCTCTTGTACGTCAACTGGTCCGGCAGGGGCTGTGGAACGAGGGGGAAGGGGGGCTAGTGGACTACCGTCCAGTGCCAGAGCTGCACCACGCGGGCCTGGAGGACCCGGAGGACGGGGACGAGTACGTGGAAGCAGAGAGCGAGTTCGGCTCCGCCAACAGCCGCCGCACCCACACCACCTCCAACGCCTCCTCCTACCCCACCCTCTACAACCCTCAGGACTGGCCCGAGAACGGCTCGTCCATCGTCCGCCTTCGAGAAGAAAACCGTCGCCTACAGCTTCAGCTACGACAAGCAGGCTTCCAGCAACTTCCAAACCAACCCAACTCCATCCACGGCTCCCACCACGGCTCCAACGCCTCCAACGTCTCCTACCACACACCTCACTACCAACCTCCTCCACCCCCACCGCCTCCCGGGGCATGGGGCGCGGCTCCACCTCCGCGTCCACCACCACCTCACCATCATCAAGCACCTCCACCACCACCTCACCATCATCAAGCACCTCCACCACCACCTCAAGATCCACCACTACTTCACTTTCTAGAAGAACAGACCCGAGCACTCCGCGTCGTCTCCGACACCCTGCAAGACCTCTCCAGGCGCGACAAATCCTACTCCGCCTACCCCAAACTCGCCAAGATAGAACCCAAGTTCTCCACCTTCGACGGCAAGGATCTCTCCGCCTACAGACGGTGGAAAGAAGACTTCGGGTACCTGGTGGGCGCCCAGCCCAGCCTGTCGTCAAACGCGAAGTTCACCTACCTGAGCCAGGCCCTGCGAGGAGCGGCCAAGGCCAAGATCCAGCATCTCAGCGCCAGCGACGCCGCCTCCTGGGCCACCGCCTGCAAGCTCCTGGACGAAACCTACGGAGACACTGATCTCTCCAAAGCCGCCCTCTTCCAAAAGTTGGCCAAGGTGGGGAACGTGAAGGAGGACAACCTGGGCAGCTTCTACGACGAGGTCTCGGGCATCGTCTACGAGCTGGAGCGCATCGGCGTCGAGAACGTGGACAACCTAGTCTACCAAGTCCTTCCTCATCTACCTCTCACAGCCCAAGAACGTCTTCGCCGCCATCGACACACCCAGAATCAACCGCCCACGCCCAGCATGGAGGAGCTGATGAAGTGGCTGCGAGCCGAGATCAAGATCAAGGCCAGCTACAGCGGCGCCCCGCAAGCCCCACCCGCCCAAACCGGCTCCACCACCCTCGCCTCCAATTCCCAGCCCGCAGGGCAAAAGAGCCCACAGGGCCAGGAAGGAGAGCAAAAGAGCCCACAGGGCCAAGGGGGAGAGCAAAAGAGCCAAAAAGGCCAGTTTGAAGGCGGGCAGAAAGGGCAGGGGAAGGAGAAGGAGGGCGGGAAGTCGGAGAGACCGGCCCCGCCGTGCGCCTTCTGCGAGGAGCGGCACTGGGCCGTCAAGTGCGAGGCCTTCAAGGAGACGAAGGATCGCAGAGAGAAGGTGAAGGAGAAGAGGCTCTGCTTCAACTGCTTATCCTCCAAGCACCCCGTCAAGGACTGCACGTCCAAGCAGAGATGCCGCATCTGCAAGAAGAAGCACCACACCGCCATCCACGACGACACCTTCGAGCAGACCAACCAGCCCAACTTCACCGCCGCCACCGCCGTCTCCGGCTCCAACCTCACCGACGTCTCAATTCTTCCTTTCTTCACCACTCAAGCCCTGCATCCAGTACAGGGAGGACGGGCAGCAGCTAACGTCCTCCTGGACGCTGCTCCGACGTCTCCTGGATCCGCTCCACATCGTCAACAAGCTCAACCTCACCAAGGGCCCCAGTTCACCACTTTATCTCTACCGCTCACGAGGCGGAGCAGAGGAGGAGGGAGACGCACGAGGTGAACCTGAACTGGAGTGCAAGAAGGCAGCCAGTTCGCATCACCGCCCGCGTCACCGACACCGCACCGGCACCCTCTTCCACGGGGGCTACGAGATCAAGCAGGGCACCGCAAGGGCGCCTACAAGAACTCACCCACGCCAGAAGACAAGAATGGAGGCATCTGCTACTAGGCAACGATTGGCTGGAGAGAGTCTGGGGGCCGGGAGCGGCAACGAGCTGGGCAATCACGGAGGACCTGACGGGCGTGAACACGGCCTTCGGCAACCTCCTCAAGGGCAAGCTCAAGCAGCACGAGGTCACCATCGGCTCCGACTACTCCTTCAACTCCTACGCCTGCGCCTGCATGCAAGTGGAGGAGGAGAACCTGGACAAGGCGGTGGAGAAGCTGATGGGGACGGAGGCCGCGGCGTACGAGAAGCTGCCGGCTACGGAGGAGGAACGGACCAAGAAGCTGCTCAGCACCGCCACCAGGGACAGCCAGGGACGATTCACCGTACACCTTCCGTTCAAAGAGGGAGCAGAGGCGCTCTCAAGCGACTTCCGCGCCGCCTTCGCCCGTACCAAACGCGTCCACGACAAGATGAGCGTCAGCGACAGGCAGGAGTACTACAAGATGTTCGAGGGCCACAAGGCAAACGGGTACCTGGAGGAGGTGACCGTCGCCCCGCCCGCCAACCGCCTCGTCCACCACCTCTCCCACTTCGGCGTCCCCAAGGAGGACTCCGCGACCACCAAGCTCAGGCCCGTCGTCAACGCCAGCGCCAAATCCAGGGACACCGGCCTCTCGCTGAACGATCTGCTGGAGACGGGGCCCGACTTGCTCACCGACCTGCTGGAGCTCCAACTGCGCCTCCGCTGCTACGACGGCCTCTTCTTCGCGGACGTCAAGAAGGCGTTCTATCAGGTGCGCATCGCGGAAGAGGACAGGGACGCCTGCCGCGTCATCCTCCCCAAGGACCAGTCCCAGCCCCTCAGCTGCGACAACTTCCAGGTCTTCCGGTTCACTTCTCTCATCATGGGCTCCACATCCAGTCCCTGGGTGCTCCTGGCGGTGATAGCGAAGCTCTGCGAGGAGGAGGCCAAGCAGAGCGACAAGCACGGCATCAGCGGCTCCGACATCCTCACCATCCCTGCACAGACGTACATGGACAACGTGGTGGGCCTGTTCGACAACCCGGCGGAGGGCAAGAAGCTCGCCAACGGGTACCGCAGCGTCTTCCAGGCGGCCGCCATGGAACTCCGCGAATACGCCAGCAACGTCAAGGCCATCCTCTCCGACCTACCCGACTCCGCCAAGCACAGCGACGACGTCATCAAAGCTCTCGGCCTCCGCTGGGACACCATCGAGGACAAGCTCAGCCTGGGCGGGGTCAAGATCAGCGACCTGGAGAACAAGGACCAGATCACCAAGCGGGACGTGCTCAGCGCCGTCGCCCACGCCTACGACGTCTACGGCCTTTTCACTCCAACTCTGCTACAATTCAAACTCTTTTTCCGCCAACATGCGCTACCGCTTCACAAGTGGGGCGACAAGCTCAACGCCGACCAGGCGAAGGAGTTCAAGGGACTGCTGAAGGACCTGGAGGCCATCGGCACCGTCACCTACGCCCGCAAGTTCACCATCGAGCGCCAGAAGCCCGCCGACCTCATCCTCTCCACCGACGCCAGCGACGACGCCTACGGATACACCTTGCACCTCAAGCAGTCCAGCCAGATCCAGTTCCTCATCGGCAAGAACCATCTCATCGCCAAGAACGGCGGCACCAAGGTCACCGTCCCAAGAGCAGAGCTGTGGGGAGCATTGGCAGGAAAGCGAGCAGCGGAGCGAGTTTGGAGCATGCTGAACGGGACGCTGAACCTGAACAACGTGTTCCTGAACGTGGACTCCCAGGTCGTCTACTGGTGGCTGAAGCGGGCGGAGAAGCTGAGCAGGCCGTACGAGCGCAGGCGGGTGGACGAGATCCTCAAGTTCATCCCCGCCAACCACGTCCGCTACATACGCACCACCGACAACCCAGCCGACTTCTGCACACGCCCTACACCCGCCTCTGAACTCACCAACAACTCACCTTCACCTCACCTCTACTACACCGGCCCAGCCTGGTTCAAAGAGGAGATCAACGTCTGGCCCGACGAGGCGGCCGTCTGGGGCAAGGAGGAGGAGGAGCTGGAAGCTGGGACACCGCCCACCAGAAAGAAGAAGAAGAAGACGCGAACGGAGGAGGAGGAGAGCAGCTTCAGTGCAGCGTCAGCATCAGCTTACCTGGGCGAGATGTACACCTGCGGCGTGGGGGACCAGGGGGGCCAGGAAGGCCCGGGGGACTCCGTCGAGAGCACGAGAGGAGCCTACGGAGCCCCGGCCAACTCGCCCACCCCGTCCACACAGCCTCCAAAGCCTCCAAGCACCTCTTCCAACTTACCGAATCTTACCGCAATTTACCCAATTTACTACAAACTTACTACAAAAAACGGCCAAAAAAGGAAAAAAAAAGCCGAGAAGAGGCAAATGCAAAAAGATCCAGAAGGGACAAAAAGATCCATAGAGGAAGAGGCCGGGCGAGCTGCACAAAAATTCCAGCCAAAAGTTACTGGCGTCTGATCAGACATTTTGCTTGGATGAAGACGGTGGCGTAAGGACGCAAAAGACAGGCTGCGGCGGCTGTTGGCCGGAGCCGAACTCGCTCTCCTGCTTCCACGTACTCGTCCCCGTCCTCCGGCGTCCTCCAGGCCCGCGTGGTGCAGCTCTGGCACTGGACGGTCAGCCCACTAGCCGCCCCTTCCCCTTCCCCCTCGTTCCACAGCCCCTGCCGGACCAGTTGACGTACAAGAGGAGAGGTGAATGGCTGGCCTGGAGGCGGGGTGCAGGTGACGCAGTGGATGCGGGGCATGGCCTGATGACGGCGGCCGGCTCCCCATGGCGGCCCATAGGGCGGGTTGCGCCCCCAGCGGCTGGCGCGGAGGGCGTCCCACAGCGGTGGCGACGGTGGGCGCTGCCCACAACCCAGCCACCAACGCCAGCCAGACAAGCGTGCCAGCTGTAGCCTGGGCTGAGGGCGAGCGTAGTTGCACGATGTCTGGCGAGTGGGATAGGCAGACGTTGGACGGGCTCGGTGACGGGGCAGAAGAAGGCAACAACGACGACGAACTAGTTCTGATTGATGATGGCCCTTAGGAGGGCCGTTTGCGGTAGATTGTAGTAAGGGAAAGTTGGTTGGGAAGGGTTGCGCAGTTAGGCTGCTTGGTGGAGAGTAGGTATTGAGTGGGTGGAATGGGTGAGGGGTACTGTAGGTGCTGACGTCACTCAAGCGCAAGCGCAAGAGTTACGAAATCAGCCTGGAAGCTTCTAGAAGGTTTGGAAAAAGGGAGCGAATCGCCAATAAAATGGCATCAACGCTGGGAGTGGGTGGGAAAAGTGGGTGAGAGGGTGAGGGAGAGGTCGGAGAGAGCGTAGGCGTGGCTGTACTTGATCTAGGCGTCCTAGCAGGAGCTGCCGTAGTCGAAGTTGTCGCCGAAGTTGACCATGAAGTTGACCATGATGCTCGTCTTCTCGCTCAGCTCAAACGTACACACCCGCAAAACCCGCTCGAAAAGAGAAAAGAGCACCGGAGAGTGAGGTGGTTGGAACTAAGAGTCCCAGAGCCACCTAGGAGCGCTTAGTAGGCCTTGGACTTGAAGGTGGAGGTGATGAAGTTGCAGGAGATGTACCCGTAGTCCGTGCCGTTCCCCTCCTCCTCCTCCTCGCAGGCGCGGCGGATGGAGTTGGTGATGAGGTGGGGCGGCTTGTAGGCCAGGCTCCAGCTGTGTGTGAAGCGGTGACTCGGCTTGGTTTTAATCGCAAGTGAAAATGGAGTGGCCGAAGGCCCATGCAGCCGAAGCATTGCGCACCAAGGAAAACATCGCAAAGCAAATGCATATCAGGGCAAGGCGGCCGTTCAAAAACAAGATTCCTTCACACAGTTTCAATATCCAAGTTCAATTTAGAAGGCCTCCGGACTATGATGGCACTTAGAAAGCAGGGTTCTATCTCCGCGGTGACCGGCAGACTCGAAAACCAAAACGTGAAAACGGAATCTCAAGCGTGCCCTCAGAAACTGCAAGCAAACGCTGACAGTATGCTGCTTGCAAAGTAGGAAGTTGAAGATAGAACCTATAACTGGTACCATCGGCAAGCCAAATGTTGGTCTCTTTTCTCCAAATTTTGTAATTGCCTCGAGCAAAAAGTCAAGGAAATACATCTACTACTTGTGGAATCTGCTGCTAGGACAGTTGCATTTTGTTTTTGGCGCGCAGTTCAGTGTCTCTTTCCATGCGCGCCCAAAAACAAAATGCAGATGACGCAGCAGATTCCACAAGTAGTAGATGTATTTCCTTGACTTTTTGCTCGAGGCAATTACAAAATTTGGAGAAAAGAGACCAACATTTGGCTTGCCGATGGTACCAGTTATTTCTTCCACTTTTAATATAGCGTAAAATGTATAAATAAAAATTTATTTTTTTTAAATATATGGAAAATAAATAAATAAAAATAAACTCTTTATTTAAAAAATATAACAAAAAGAAAAGATTCGAA
Source organism: Ptycholaimellus sp. GST1_10 (assembly GCA_030248095.1). Lineage (NCBI taxonomy): Eukaryota > Metazoa > Nematoda > Chromadorea > Chromadorida > Chromadoridae > Ptycholaimellus > Ptycholaimellus sp. GST1_10. The sequence continues at coordinate 7,542 of JASANA010004515.1, forward strand.
AATCAAAAATACAATTCAAATTTATTGGCAAACTAACATATTTTTGTGAAATTTTCATGATTTATGCTTTGGGCAATCGATTTTTGGGAGAAAAGAGCTCTAATTTTGACCTGCCGATGGTACCAGTTGTTTTTTCAACTTAAAGTTTCCAAAATAAAAATGATAGCCTAAGAAGGATTCGAACCTCCCAGCTTCAACCAGGTGATTAATCGCTTAGACCACTACACCACGGATGAATATGCACAGCTGCTTAACTGAAGACTTATGAATAAAAGTCAATCCATCAGGCCCAAGGAACCGGGGGGTGAGTGGGGGAAGATATGAATACCTACTATCGTCCATTGAATAGATGCGGAGAAGAAGAAGAAGAAGGAGGAGGAGGAGGAGTAGGAGTTCGGACAAATGGTTTTTTACAAAATTTACTACAATTCTGCAATTTTTCAGCGATTTCTCGCGAGTTTTGGTCAATTTGATGATGTTCTTTCGAATGCAAAAAGAATTAGAAAGAATGAAGCTCTCTGTGACGAGCTAGAGCCTTATCAATTTTAAGATCTAGCAATAACCCCGAAAACGTACACCTAGGTCGAAAAGAGGGGCTGGGCGCTGACGGTCGCTACACTCCCTCGCGCCAGCCCAATTGCATTATTGAGGAGTTAGCCATAGACCTGTTGCAGGATGGGGGCGTGAAATATTGCTTGCGGCAGCTTCTGCTCACATCATCTCAAATGCTACTCTTGTCATTTGAGTTTGCATTGCTTTTACTCCATTTGAGCTTGGTCTCGATTGACATTGGTTTTAAACACAGTGTTGGTGGCCTGAATGAAGTTTAGCGGGTCAGTTGTAAGCAGATTTGATTCTGACAGATGGTGAAGCCGCGGCAGTTCACTGTAATCGATCAAATTACAGCACGACCAAGCATCCGCAATAATGCACACATGAAAAGCTGGCCAGAGTCTTGAGCTGAGAAACTAGTAAAGAGAGAGACTGACGCCCAGTAAAAGTCACAGCTTCCACAGAAAATGCTGAAACATGGTTTCTAGGATGAGCGAATGCGGACGATGAGATGAGTCGTTTGTAGAAGATGAAACGCACCCGTGAGCCTAGAATGATAAGATTCTTGATAGTTTGCTTACTTTTTAGGTAGAAATGATGAAAAAATAAAACTTTAGAACAGTTATGCAAAAAGTTTGGCCTGGAAGGGGAAATTTGTTAGATGATATTTACAACTGGCAGCATTAATTTCAGAATTTGCGCTAAAAATAACACTGAGATTGAAAGCTAATCAAATGCGCAGCGACGAGAAACACAGTTGAAGAACAGGGATTGGCGCGGAACTCGGAGAGGCCTGAGAAAGATTACACTACATTCGTTTACATTGATACTGCTGTCTTGGAGACGATAGACGATAGACGAATCATAGACGAAACTCACGCGTCTTATTCATTAAAAAATTACAACATGTGCTTCATGAAATTGCCGCATATCTTTTCTAACTTAACACCTCACGTGTCCGGTTAAAAAGCAAAGGAAAAACGGGAGTGTCGCAATTCCATATTCCTACCCCAAATTCATACCCCTACCCCTACCCCTACCCCTACCACACTTTTCCATAGCTTTAAGCATCTTTTCATACCTCAACTAAAATTTTTGCATTATCCGTCAGATTTATCAACAATTCTGGTTTGGGGTAGGAGTATGAAATTGCGATACTCTAAGGAAAAACGCTAACTACTTGTCGCGTGCCTGTGCCGCGCTGGGCCCCGGCCGGTCTGGGCTTTTGGACATGACTCGCACACCACAAGCGAATCTCAATCCACCCTTAGCTCAAAGCAAACCAAACATACACCAGGTTTACTTGGGAAATTTAGTGCGCTGAGGATGGGCCGGAATGGGACGGTTCTCTGGTGGGGTCGGCGACTGGAAAGTGAGTTGAGGTGTGGCTGGTGTAGACGGGGGTGGCTGGAGTGGTTGGCCACCTCCCGTATCCGCTTCCAAGTTCTTACCCAGTTTTCGTTTCTTCCCCGATCCCCAACTGCTCCCGCCACCCAATCCCCTTCCCAATCCCTCCCCCAGCCCTGCCCCTGACACCGCACCCATACCTCCTCCCGTGCCAGCACCAGCACCCGCGCCGCTCCCGCGCCGCACAAGCACCCGCTCTCCGCTACCTTCTCCTTCCATCCCTCCGTTTTCGCCCCCCGCCAAGCCCGCGCTCCGCATCCCCGCCCCCTCACTGCCCCCAACACCCTTCTCCATCCCCTCGCCTTCTTCCTTCCCAGCAGCCACGGTCTTCTCGATCAGTATACTCTCCTCCTCATCATCGGACGAATCCTCAATCACATGAACTCAGCTTAGGTGAACATTGGAGAGCATTTTTCAGTGACGGAAATATGCCTGCAGCGAAAAGTGGGCGGATGGGTAGAACTTACACCCCATGAATATCCCCCCCCCATGGCTTTATCCCCCCCCCCCCCCCCGATGAATTATCCCCCCCCCCCCCGATGAATATTGCCCCCCCCCCCATGAATATACCCGCCCCCCCATGAAAGTTTAATTAAATTTAATTATTTTTTTATTTATTAATATTAAAATTGTCGCATTTTTTTGGTCAAAATTAACTCAGCAAATATTGCCCCCCCATGAACATAGGTCAAAATTTTAGGTCAAACTGTACTCAGCAAATATTGCCCCCCCCCATGAGTCTAAACCGAGTTAGTCTATACCGTGCTCGTCATGCTACTAGTTAGTCTATACCGCTATATAGGGCGTAGCCAACACAAAAACTAAAAGGCTCGGCCTTTCACTGTGGCAGTACCTACTAGTTAGTCCATGTAGTAGGTACTGCCACAGTAGGGACCATGGCCCCTAAGCAACTATGGGTAGTACTGCCACAGTAGGGACCATGGCCCCTAAGCAACTATGGGTAGTACTGCCACAGTAGGGACCATGGCCCCTAAGCAACTATGGGTAGTACTGCCACAGTAGGGACCATGGCCCCTAAGCAACTATGGGTAGTACTGCCACAGTAGGGACCATGGCCCCTAAGCAACTATGGGTAGTACTGCCACAGTAGGGACCATGGCCCCTAAGCAACTATGGGTAGTACTGCCACAGTAGGGACCATGGCCCCTAAGCAACTATGGGTAGTACTGCCACAGTAGGGACCATGGCCCCTAAGCAACTATGGGTAGTACTGCCACAGTAGGGACCATGGCCCCTAAGCAACTATGGGTAGTACTGCCACAGTATTCGCGCATTTTGACTAAGCCTAAGGGGTTGCCGTAAACAGTATCCTAGTACTACTCCTCATAGTAGGCAGACTAACTAGTAGCATGACGAACACGGTATAGACTAACTAGTAGGCAACAAAAATCATGGGGGGGCAATATTTGCTGAGCAACATGAGAGCGAAAATTCCCTTCAAAACTCATGGGGGGGCGGGTATATTCATGGGGGGGCAATATTCATGGGGGGGCAATATTATGGGGGGGGGAAATTTGATGGGGTGTAAGTTCTACCCATCAGCCGAAAAGTTCTAGAACTCACTCCAACAAACACCCTTCGGCCGCGTGAAAACATTTGAGATAAAGCCCTGATACTCTTTGAGCCATCCTGTATCCAAACATGCTTGCACAAAACCATTTAAATATGGAAATATATTTAAGTAACAAGCGAGCAGGATCATGAGAGGGTTATAGAGAGGGTTACAGTAAGGAAACCTGTGTTATAGAAGGGATTTTGTTTTCGGGCTCCTTCATCAGACGATGTTTCTGAAATTGCATATCATTTTTATACAGCCAAAGGTTTTCGCAGAAGAGACGAACTTAGTTTTTAAACTGCGCTGTCGCATTTCTTAAGGCCTTTGTGCGTGATTTGAACCGATTGCCGGACGATGGTTTGAGCGATTCGTAGTGAGAGACGAGAGCTCGTTTGATCGCTTTTTCGCCGCAATTCTGCAGCCTGATATTTTGAATTAAAATTATATAAGATAAAAAATAAAAGAGAAGAATAGAATAAAACAGCT